>JANRGW010042406.1:1906-12599 GCA_024733675.1 Psilopsiagon aymara
CCTTGATAAATACTTTTAATAAACAACATAAATTAAAAAACTGCTGTAATATTATTGCAGAAATACTTGACATTTTTAACCCTCCTAGGTTCTGTCCAGCTTCTACTATGACAGCTAACTTCAGAGTGTATGTCCAAATAAAATACAGAGAAAACTTTTTTTTATTAACACTATGCAAAGGGAAACCACTATATTACAGCTTTTGAAAATGCAAATCAAATCTGATTCCTTATTTCTGGTCTAGTAACATCTTCAGTTCTTGCTTCTGAATACTATCAATTTCAAGTTCATCACCCCTTTTGTTAAACTTTAAGCCCTTTCGTAAAATAGCAATCCTTCATCATTGTTTTTCCAAGACGAACATGATCCAACAGAATAACATTACTACCCAGCACTGTAAGTCACAATCATACTGATGTTGAAATGTCTGCAAGATGCTTTGATAAAAGCAAACCAATTTAAAAGTCTTCCTTTATCTAACAATCTGCTCTTCCAACCCTAGCCACCTACCTAAAAGTAATCCTAGCCCTTCACTATATCTACTATATCTCTTTGTAGATCAAGTTGGTAAAACATGCATCTTAATGTTTTCTCCCTGAACTTCTTTGGCCGGCTTGAACTTCACAGGTGTGCTCAAAGGTGTACAGCCATGTTTTTTTGTCAGCTCATTATATGAGATGTTATTTTTTCAGTTGATTTTTTTCTCAGCTGATTATATGAGATGTCATTTTTCTCTTTTTCCAGTATAGATTGTGTATATGATTATGAAAATAAGAATAGTGAGTACCTAAGGACCTGAATATACAGAAAGGAGCAAACATGAATTAATGAACAAAGTTGAAAAGGATTTGACTAATGCAGTGTTTAATAAAGTGTAATAAATAGTGTAGTTATTCAATTAGAGCCAACTCTGTATCAAAAAAAAAGAGTTTCCAGAGGTTCTGTCTAGATGATAATGTCTAAATTTTAACTATAGTTTCTGGTACAAATTTTCACAATCCACATTGTTGCAGAAACTGAAAAAAATCCCAGTTTTAAATATCATGGACACTACTGTTAATGTAACTCTGCCCTGAAAGTTAACAGTACCAGCAAAATGCCCTTCAAATTCTGTCACATTTCAACAAGACCACCAATAAGATGCATGTAACATATCCAGCACATCAGTGCTTCTTTTTTTTCTAAATCCAGCAATTCTTTGCTCACAGCAACAGCCTCTATGTAGCAAGGTGGCAGATAAGCTCCAGTGTTTACTGAGCTAACTCAGACAGCTCTGAGACAGCAGTACTAGGGGGGGTTTGCTTGGTTTAGAAAAATACCTATCACTCTGTCATGTTTTTCTCTGTGGCAATATCTAGAAAAATAATGGGACTTGTAAAGTTGCTGTCAAGTATTTTTCACTCCCTTTTTCAGGAGCACTACAAACATTTATTACTCCAGCTGGGTGAACTAAGCCACAAGGGCTGTAATGTTCAAGTCCACAAAAATACCCATTTAATGACTAAAAGAAGCCAGACTTGGTTCTTTGTTTTAGCTTCTAGTCATTAGCCTACCTTATGCCTTTAATTATTTGGTATTTCATTGTCTAAGCCTTTTAAAGAAGCTAAGCTGGATGCCATACACTTAATTAAAGCTGAGCTTCAGCATTCAGTTCTTTTCTATATGGAAATGGTTAGAATGAAATGCCTATTGTCCAAAAGAGAGTGCAAATATCCTTTTGTGACAGCACCAGTGATGAACTAAGAAATATGTTTCTCATTAAAGCTGCAACCGTCTCATTTAGCATTTCAGGAGACTGAAATTTGGGGAAAAATAGTCCTCATAGTGGATAGAGACTGCCTTCTGAAAGAGTCATGATGACATAGAAGCTGAAGCTTTAAGTGTTGAAAGGAGGTGTGCAAATATTAGTTGATTATAAATCCGCTTAAGTGTAAGACTGTCAAGGCCAACTGTTGCAAGACATTACTCACACAATATATCACTCAGAATTCCTCCTGAATGCTATAGCCACCTTGTCAACAGAGGCAATAAAATTTTTTTGCTAGAGAAAAACAGAATAATCAACTTTCATACCCAATACCAACATGACCATGATTTTTTCAGTAACAACTATTTCAGTTTTTTGCTTTTTGTATGTTTGGAAATAAGAAGCAATTATTTCTTTGACATGTACATTGCCCTCTTATCCACATGCCATCCTGTGACAATGCATAAACAAGCAAAATGCTTACATCAGAAACTGTAAAGACAACACATACTCCATGCAGCATGCTAAAATACAGCTCTACACAACAATTCTGCCCTGACTCTAAAATGGATTTAACAATTCAATGAGTCATGCGGACTTTCTGGACTTACTTGTCTTGCCATAACACTTACTTGTGTCATGGCAAGAGCAGCACAGGTAAGACCATTCTTGAAACAAAATCATATTTTATAGCAATGTAATTATTTTATGAACAGACTTTTTATGTGCATTTGATCAGTGACAAGGGGTTCATTGCTCTTGTTCACTGTGGTTCATTCTGAATTTGCAATGTTTCTTCAACATGCACTACCCCCTGTGCTTAGTTTTAAACATTTATGATCTAATGCTTCAGAAGGGAGGTGATTCTGCCCCTCTATTCCACTCTCATGAGTACCTGTAGTACTACATCCAGCTCTGGGGTCCCCAACTCAAAAGAGAATTGGACCTGTTGGAGTGAGTCCAGAGGAGGCCACGAAGATGATCCGAGGGACGGAGCACCTCTCCTTTGAAGACAGGCTGAGAGAGTTGGGTTTGTTCAGCCTGGAGAAGGCTCTGAGGAGACCTTAGAGCAGCCTTCCAGTACCTAAAGGGGGCCTACAGGAAATCTGGAGGGGGACTTGTTACAAGGGCTTGTAGTGACAGGACAAGGGGGAATGACTTTAAACTTAAAGAGGTAAGTTTTATATTAGATATAAGGGAAAAATTCGTCACTGTGGGGTTGGTGAGACACTGGTACAAGTTGTCCAGAGAAGTTGTAGCTGCCCCATCCCTGGCAGCATTCAAGACCAGTTTGGATGGGGCTTGGAGCAACCTGGTGTAGTGGAAGGTGTCCTTGTCCTTGGCAGGGGAACTGGAATTAGTTGATGTCCCTCCAACCCAAAACATTCTGTGATTCTATTTCCACCAAAAATATCAGTGGAAACTTGTTTCCACTTGTTGTTCCTTCTTCACTGGCATATTTCTAGATCCAAGAGTATCATCTTACATGGAGTTCTTGTAAGTGATTGCTAATCTGCCACTATTAAGCACCCTTCCAAACACAGTATGTTGCAGAGCTCCTTTTACCTTTAATTAGTATGGATTCCTACAGTAGAAATTACCCTATCAATGGGAACACTGCAGTATCCTGTTTTAACAGCTGATACAGGAGTCTTGAGTAGACCACATTTTTTATGTAATTATAATAATGCTGCAAACTTTTAAAAAGAATTAACACTTGAAGTTTCTTTCATCCTCAAGTGCTTTTGTCAAACAAAGCATGTTCTGATGAAGTACCCAGGCATATTGGCAGTTGTCAGAAGCCATTACAAGCATTGCAGCTTAGTGAAACTGAATACCATATTTTTTTCAGTTCATCAACAAATGCTTGCATGAAAACAACAAAAAAAAAACTAACAACATTGCTATGTGACGCAGAATACAAACATCTCCAACTTTACTGTCTGCATGGTATGATCTGGATATTCCTTGATGTTAGGACTCTTCATTTTTTTTTTGCTCTTCCACTTCAATCTAAGTTTAATGAAAAATTGCTAATTTTCCTCCCAGCCCTACGTCCCTTACCAAAAAAAGTGAACATATTCTTTCTTTGCACTTTTCCAAAAATCAGAGACCATTGGCAAGACTCCCATAAAATCTTAATTATTTAACTGTTATGTGTTTTGCCTTAGCTTTCACAGCTGTTAACAAAACAATAGCTCAAATTATGACTTTGCCTTCCAGATGGTGTTAAACCAAGTTCAATAGCTATGGTTTTCTTTACATGCAATAATTGCATTAGCATGCTACACGATGTATTTGTTAATTAAATTAAACTTCACGTACACATTCACATCAGTACACCGATTCTGTTATTTGTCGCAGAGCTCTCCTAGGTATGTTTGCAGCTACTCCTGCTGATAAATGACTTCTCATATTAGAAAGAATATACAGAAAAATATCTGCAAGATCAGTCTCCAGGCCTCTTTTCTTTATCAGCAGCAATATTTCACCAGTATTATTTAGCATTACTCAGCCTTGCACAGGGCCTCTGCGGTAGCCAAGTTTCCTACTAGCTGTTACATGTAATTTTTATGATCCACTGCTTCTATAAGAAAAAAGCCTCCCTCCATCACCACCATGACACAGAGCACCTCCAGAGCAATACTTGTAAGAGCTGCCACTGATGCCTGATATTTCAGCTGTGCTGCTGATACATGGTTGAATGCAATACTGCCATTCATCTGCTTTACAATGACCTAACAGAACCAATTGGTGGCTTCACAATCAGCTGGCCATTTTATCCTGAGTTACATCAGTACATGGTCAGACAGACCAGGAAAGGAAACTCGGAGAGTAGGACAATGAAAGACATCCTATGCTGTACAGCAGCAGTGCCCTGCAAAGCCAGTGTTCAGCCATCTTCTGTGTAAAATTTTGGACATTCTCTTTTTACCTGTATTGACTACTATCTCTGCAGCAATTTTCACTGTAAGAAAAGTGACAGACCACCAATATCAGAATCCCAGGCTAAATCTGCCTCATATCAGCATCTTTAAAAAGGAAAAATCTGATACTCTTTTCTACTTCCCTGTTGAAAAACTGGTACTGCTTGTTTCTTCTTTCTCACAAGACACAGAAGGTAGCCATCTCAGCAAGGCAAAACCCAGGAACTGAGAAGCTCACACCTTGCTGAGCTTCTGACCATGAAGCACTTGACAGGATTATTCTCATGATTATTACCTTCCGAGTTATAACAGAATACTAGTTAAAGCAGTATAGCCATAGCATGCTTTGAGAGACTGGTTTGCAAGAAGTTTGATTTATGCGGAACTGTAAACAGGCACAATCTTGGTACAGCGGAAACAGAGGCTTTGACAGTAAGCTGCTCCTCGTGTCATACTCAACCAGACCCCCATGAGAGATTGGTTTTGTCCTTTCCACATTTATTTGTCCCCTCTATTAATATTGACTCGCCTGTCCTGTAATGAGTATCCTCTGCACAAAAGATTGCCTTTTTATCTCTCTGCCTACACTGAATATAAGCATGTAATAAATGAGCATAACTGAATCAGTACAGTCACTTATCTGGAGTGTTTTAGCAGACATGAGACTGCAATACAGTAGGTTGATTACAAAACCTCAAGGGCAATAGTAACTCAACTATGATAGCCAGAACATCACTGAAATTACAGTAGTATTTCTTTTCTGAAAGGAGTTGTTCATTATTTTGCACAATGATCTCATCTCAGGACCCATCATTCACTTGTTCAGTTGTTTTTCTTGCAGTATCTGGAGCTTAGATCATAAGCTATTACAGAAACGGCAGTTTTGACTAAGTCAAACTCACAGGGGGCATGTAAGAAGCATGCAAGAGTTAACTGAAGTTCAGTGAGAGCTACTTCAGTTTATCAGAATGGAAAAATAGCAAAAAAAGATTAACTATAGAGCAGACTCTCCTTGGCTGGTGCCTGTAGTCCCAAATGTATGACAGCTGACCTAACTCAAGCATAAACCCAAGCAGCCTGACTTTAATCCCTTTCTTAAGCTCTTCTATAAAATTGACTTTCAGACATGAAACATCTGCACCAATTAAGGCATCCAAATAAGTACAAACAAAGCACTCTCCAGGTGTAAAGATAAATGCCAGGTCAACCTGGTAATGAGCACAAAGAGCATTTCTATTTCTGAAGTTCTGCATCTCCTCACCAATCCACCCTCAGGTACCGAAGCACCCAACTCAGGAAGTTTGTCTGGGCATGCCAAGATGGGACAACATTCTCTCTCTACTTAAACCAGGGGACTATACTTCAGTTAGATACCTATTTAAATCCTGAGTTATACTGCGATTCCAGAGTCTCCTCAGTTTCTAGAACAACTTAGGATGTCAAGAGCTCTACACTCCATTATTTCTAAGTATGCAGACTTTGCAAGAATATGTCACTGTCATCAAACAATGCTGAGTTTTAGATATTTAAATTGTACATTTGGACTCACCCCAAACTAGCTAGACTATTTTCTATTTTCCAATAGCATCAGTTAACTGAAACACCAGACTTTTCTGAAAGCTTATGCACTGGAGCCATTTTTTAGTACAGCTGACTAACTTGAACATATAGCAAAATAAATCAGACATTTAGAACTCGGAGGTAATCGAAAGCTGCAGGAACTTAGCTGTGAAGAAACCGTCACTTGTTCTCAATGTACCTACAAAAGATTCAGACAGAACAGAAACAGATTATGTGCATGTTCTTCTTTGTGGAGCCTGTAATTCTCAGTTAGGTTATTATTTGCATTTGCTATGCCAAGGAGGCTAAAGGAGGAGCCAGAGGTTCCTATCCAGGTATCAAATGTCATCACATCCTTAGGCAAATGATTATTTGACAATCTGTCCTTCACAAAACTGCTTAAACAGAGCAGTCTTTAAGACAGATTCAATCAACATAATTTCAGGGATAACTTATCACAAAAAATAAGCAAACAAAAAACCAAACAAACCCAAAACACAACAAAACAACAAAAGACTACTATGTAATAAAGACAGTCCTGAATCCTAGTCTTCATTTAATGTATGATTTGTTTAAATGTATTTGAGTCACACACTGTCAAATAGGAATTGCTGACTTTTTAACCTTTGGAAAATACTTGTGTCTGAATCATAACATGAAAAATAAACAAAAATATGTGCTAGAACTAGTAAGGAATTTGTCTTTTCAATTATACAAAGAAACAGTTTCCCACAAGAAAACTGATACTCTAATTATAGGCTTCTGAATGAGACAATCTTGTAAAGATTTGTATTCACTAGTACTATAAATCAGAAGCTTCTAAGTTTCATTAATTTTCTTAATCTGGAAGACTTCCATATGCTTTAATGTTTCAACATGCTGTTCTCTTAAATAACAAAAGAACTTTGTTATTACAGCCATTGGGAGGGTTACTGAAGCTTTAACCAGTGACTTTTATCCTGGCTCCTGCCTCAGTGTTTGATAAGCAAGAAATCTGAAAAATCAGAAATGATAACATCCATTTCCCAAATGATGTAACCAGGTATACTTCCTATTTATTTCCATGGATGACTCTAAGCCATACTGTACCTAAGGCTCAGACAACGTTACCTTAAAGACAATCAGCTTGTTTAGTTCCATTGCCTTTACTCTGAAAGTACTTGTAAATTAGTTTGGGGTTTTTTTCTTCTTGTTGTTGTTGCTTTTAAATCCTTAATACATAGTAGCTGCTACCTATAGGGTACATCTCCCAAAACTCTTTATTAGTACAAAAACTTAAAAAGGCCTTCTTTTTTCTCTCTGAAAGGAGTTGTCAATGAACGACAGACGAAAATATATCCAAAACTGAGATGTGACCCTGACCCAGACAGATCCTCTTGCTGACTCATCCCAAACTTTTGCCTCCCATGAGCTTTTTTAAACTCAAAAAGTTAATTTTTGTTTTTCACCTGCCTCTCAGAGGCTCCCCCTACCTGTGCAGGCTTCGTGGCTGACAGCATCTTCCTCATATACAGTCCCAGGCTTCTGAGGCAGTAAGATTGATGCAAATGAATGAGAAGGTAGAAAACAGCAACCACACTGAGACAATGATGGTTTATTACAGCCTGAATACAAGGTCTTGTATAAAATAAAGCAAAGCAAGGACAGCAATGAACACCATAATGCCAAAACAAACAAGAATCTAGAGAAATTGTTCCACCTTTACCTTAGTGTGACATAGAGCATTTTTGTTTTCATTTAAAATCAGTGGGCTTTAATCCATTTAAAATCAGTTTAAATTACATTATTTTAAAGCAGTTTTCAGTGAGTGTTACTGAATTGATATGAACTGTGTCTGTTTTCTTACAAAACAGCTTTTGCTTTGTATTTGGTTTCTCTCACTAGGCCGTCACATGGCTTACACGACTGAAATACCGAACTTTCCTTTCTGTCCCGGAATTCTACTCCATCATTATGTCATCATTTAGAGTTGAAAGAGGAAACAAAATAGACCAATACAGCCAGAATAAGAGTAAGTAACTGCAGTGTCTTCAGGCCCAAAGGGGAAGACACTGAAGAAAGGCTGGGGGATTCCCTCCCTTTTCCACCAGTGGCTTCAAAGCTCTGTGTCAAACTTCACGCCGGCTTTTAGCCTTCCATCTGCCTGCCTCAGACAGAATAGCACCTGAAAAAGTCGTGGCAAAGAGGCATGCAGTGAAATACTCAGCAGGAAGCATCATTTTTACCCTGTGACTAAGCAAGCATGAGACCTCCTACTTCTGGGTGAACCAGTGCCCCCCCATTTTTGGTGGTCTAAGGGCAAGCACTGGAATACACTGATATCCCAAGTTATATGGGAGAACATTCTGCAGCTGAGCAGAGCATACACACTACAAGTGTGGAAGTTAGGATCTCTCGTGAACAGGGAAGCCACCGTCAGGAGTGCTAGCTACTAGGGATTTCACATTGACTATATATGAATATATTATTTCAGCTTTGTGGTAATACTTTGTGATCAAGCAACTCAGTTGTAGGTGTGCAGTAAAACTACGTGAGCTGTCAAGTTAATTCATTAAATATTTAACTTGCTAACATGTAATAACAAGCAAGAGTTCTCCCCCAGGCCAAGTATTAACTGAAGTCAGATTGGAGCAGATAAAACCAAATTCTGACAATCTATGATTTTACTGGACTGAAGTACCAGGAAGGAAAAGTTCTGCTTCCTTTCTTCACCAGCACATTAATATCGCCATGGGGGAGCAGCTTGCCAAACAGGGAGTTAAAGTCACATTTTAGCCCTGTTCTATGAACTCCAGCTACCTTTAAAACAAAACAAACCAAAACCAACAGATTAAAAAAAAAAAAAAAAAAAAAAAAAAGATAAAAAAAAGATAAAAAGGAAATGAAACAGAACACCTCCACAAGAACTTTTTTTGGAGGCTTATTCTCAGAAAAAGCAGGCTCAACAAAAAAAATACAGGACAAGAGCTAAATGAGGGCAAACAGCCAGAAAAATATAACACAGATCTCCTTGCCAGGACATGAGGAAAGAGCAAACTATCTACGGAGCAAATAAATTATAAGACCCACGGAAGGCAAAGCCTCAAATATCCAGCCAACAGACTGAGAAGATTTGGCAACCCTCTCCAAGAGTATCACATAGGTCTGGGGAGCTAAGGTGGCCTTCTGTAATTCCTGTATCTATGTCACATTCAGAGATTTAGGGTTCAAACCCAAGCCATGTCCCAAAAATCCTGACATCTGAACTAGCCCAGGTAGCTTGGCAAAGGTGAGTCAAACACCATGTATGTAAACCCTGCCCACAGGTTTATCAACACAGGAGAGACAAGCACAATACATATAAAAGTAATTCCAGGTGTTCTCACAGAGTTTCGTGAAACACCGTCTTTGTGCTCACCACCCTCCCTAAAAAAACATGCTTACCAAATTACCTATATTTTGGCCTGTCCTGAAACCATGAAATTATCATTTCAGTCACCAAAGCCTGTAAATAGTGAAGCCTTTCAGTATCTGAAAATACAGCTGTTGATTGCTTGCAACATTCTGTGCGCGTGCAGGGAACGGTGAAAGGAAAATTATGTATGTGAAGCAAATAACATAAATGTTGTTGAGACTGAAGGGAGGGTAGCGCTGCATTAATATCCTGGTAACCTGGCTCTTCTAGCCCTTTAAGGTGAGGATGGGTCACAGGCTTTTTGATACACAAGATGAAAAGAAAATCAAGAGAAAATAAATACTTCAGGTGTTAATAGAGAGACTTCTTTCCAATAACTTTTCAGAAATATAACAGGACAGTAAATGCAAGCAGATTATTGAAAACGAGCTACCAAAAATTTTGCAATATGTTGAGAAGAAAATGTTACATGACTGCCTTTTAAGATGCTTCTAAACACAGTACTTGAGCTGTTTACTGAGCAGTCCACAAGCAGCCTACTCAGATATCTGATTTTATCAGGCCAGGCCACCCACATGCGACCCAGTAAAAGTGCATGTGCGCAAGAAGAATCCCCCAAAACAGTGTAACTTTTTCATTTAATCTGACCTTTAGCAAACAAAAATCCTCCTTTTCTATCATGTTCATACAGAAAGAAATCAAGTACAGAGTTTCACGTCACCTCTAAATCATGGAAGACACACTGGGAAAAATTCTACATTGATAAGCATGACATTTAGCCAAAATAGGAATTTCCTCTGAGGCACGTCAATAATCTAGTATTTGATTTAGTTCCAAATTTAAGGAAGAAAATCAATACAAAATGTTTATGTATCACATAGGCACCTAACAAATTTCAGTCTGGCAAGGAAGACTTGAGACTCCCTGATGAAAAATAGAAGGCCAAAGAAGTAGAGTTGCTTATTACACAAGGTGCTGGACAACACATGCCAACAATTTCCACCTCCAAACAACCTGAAAACAGGTTTTATTTCCCTTATGGCAGAGGCAGGATGAAAACCAACA
>JANRGW010042407.1:0-48197 GCA_024733675.1 Psilopsiagon aymara
CCCTGTGTCCAACCTGACCTTGAGCACTGCCAGGGATGGGGCAGCCACAGCTTCTCTGGGCACCCTGTGCCAGCGCTAAGCACTCTCGCAGGAGAGAACTTCTGCCTCAGAGCTCATCTCAACCTCCCCTCTGGCGGTTAAAGCCATTCCCCTTTGTCCTGTCCCTGCAGGCCCTCGTCCAAAGCCCCTCTCCAGGTTTCCTATAGCCCCTTTAGGCACTGGAGCTGCTCTAAGCTCTCCCTTTAAGGAGCCCTCTCTTCTCCAGGATGAACAATCCCGGCCACTGTGGGTTTATGTCTGATTAGATGCAAGTGGGTTAGCACTGAGAAAATATTTACAGCATAAGTTTGGTGGTAGAGATAAGTCCTAAACCCTTGGAAACTCATTTAGTGCAAGAGCCCCCAGGCATTTAAACCCTCAAACCTGATCTGAACTTGGAAAGTCCATTTAGACAAAAACTACCGCTCCTGGAATGATTTTATCACCATCACCTTTCCAGGTAACCACAAATTCCATGTCCCAGGCTGTTTTCCATTAATCCACAAATTAGCTGCCACTCATCAAAGGCATTTTTTCCACTAACCAAGGTCTGTTACCACTTCAGGTCTATATGGATGCCTTTGGGGATTTCTGGGCTCTGGGTCAAAGCTCTAACACTGGCACATTGATGTGTGCCCTGGGATGCAACAGCCACAGCAATGCATTAAAGCACGTGTGATTACATGCTTTATATATGTTATTGCATTTAAAACTAACCCGGTGACATGCAAATGGATAGTTTATTAAACCTGCCTTTCACAGGCAAGCAGTATTATCGATTCTGCATTAAATTGGAGCTGTCTGGAAGGCTGCAGCTCTATAATAATGCAGCTTCCATCAGAAAACAACAAACCTGTCATCAACGTAGAACCCCAAAGTTGGCAAGGGCTCCAGCCAGGTTGGACAGGGACTGCATCCAATGTTTCCCAGTCACCAAGACCTGAACTCTAATTCGGCTGTGGTGCCCGTAGCCGCAGCTGGAAGGCACTGGCTGAGCTCCCACACACATCAGCAAGGTGACCTCGCAAGCACAGGAGCCCTGCAAAGCTGGAAGCTTCCCATCATTCATTTAGGGGCTGGAACTGCATGATCTTCAGGTCATTTCCAAGCCAAACCGGTCTGTGAGCCTATGATTCACACCTGAGCTCGGTTTTACAATACATACAGGTGGGTCCAGGTGGGAAATTACAGGGATGGGGCACCAGGAGGAGATTTGGTTGTGAGTAACACATGAATTGAACCAAAACTTACTGCCTGTGTGTCTTCCCCTGCTCCTCTGGCAGAAAAAAAGAGCCCAGTAACTGCTTTAGGTAGGCTCAGGGAAGCTGAGCTGTGTGGAACAAGATGTGGAGCAGAAGGAGATGCCCCTTCCCTGGGGAAAATCAAAAAGGAAAGAAGCCAGTGGCACATACATTGGGTTCTCATGCAATTGCTAACGTCCTATGAACAAGTACAGTCATTCTGGTGTTGCCTGTACAGGAGGCAGGGACTCAGCAGCAGAAATTGCATGTGTTTAAAAATCCTTAATAAATATCACATAAAGTCTTAAATAAGTATCAATAAAGTCTTAAATAAAGTAATTTCTGCCCCAAAACAACTCTGACTTCAAGAATATGATCTAAATTGTATTTCAGCATTCGGCCAGTGGGACCAACTCACTGCTGGGTGAGAGCACATTCTAGAAAGAGTATAATGCAAGGAAGTATGAGGAGGACATTGAAAAACAACATTTAAACCGCTTATGCTTTGAAGAAGATCAGGTCTTCGGGACAGGCATTGTGCATCACTTAAAGGGCCCGTTCAGAAGTTTTACTGATTGAAAAAACAGGCTCTAACGTTTTAAGACCTGTAATTTACTGAGCAGGATGCTTAGGGGAGGCTGCGGTGGTTGGCAATGAAAAGGAGAAGGCTCACGATCACATAGTTTGTAAATCAAGGGCAAATCAAACGCACTGAGCTTCAGCAGCTGTGCCAATTAAATCTCATTCAATTTGCTGAACAAGAACGTTAACATTAATCACTTTGGCAAATTCCTAGGAATATTCCATGTCCCTAAGTAGTCAAGTGATTTTGTGCTTGTTTATGGTGCAGAATAACATTATATGAAGCAATGCCTTTAATCACTGTGAGACAACAGTGTAAGACAAAAAGTGTTACTTGTTAAATGTGTTGATCTTTGCAGTGGTGCAGGAAATGTGTTACTTTACGGTGTTATTAGAAATATTGAGCCCATGGGGCTCCTTTCTCATGTTTTCTCTCTTCTGCCATTGCTGCCCCTAACAGAGGGCTTTTCCATCCCAAAGAGAAACGCTCTTCTCCTGCATCCCAGCAGCCAAATGGTCTTAAGCTTCCCTCGGGAAAGGAGCATCACAGACACCAGGAGAACATCAGGGCAGCATCTCCTCCAGCATCAGCATGTGCAAGTCCTGCTGTCCCACTCCAAAGGACACAAAGTAAATCCAGTGGTTGTATCTGTTGTCATTAAAGAGGTAGGGGAAAAAAGGCAAGTGGAGGGATGAAGCTGACAAAATCATGACAAACCCAGAAAGGTTTAATTAGTCCAGTTTTTATTCAAATTAAAGAATGGGGAACTACAACATGATTTCCTTTGATAATATAAATATGTCAGTGAAGACTGGTTCTCGAGTCATTCGTTGCACTGGACAAGAGAGCTGTCATGAGAATTACTTTGCAGAGTCCTTGGTCCTTCACACTCATGCAGAAAAGTCTTTAATTAAGAAAATAAGCTTAAACAGTCAACCAATTCATTGTGTTATAGTGTCAGGAACTGAACCCACCGAGCCTGCTTTACAGGAGCAAAGATTTCACAGCCAGGTAAGTTATTTCACAATCATCCATTACCCTTCAGAGGGTTTCATACAGAAAATACACAAATAAAAACTCTCAATATTTATATATTGTCATTGTAGAGGAAAATAATTTATAGACCCATAAACAAAGATAAATGCAGAGAAAAAGAGTGAATTAAGTTATTTCCAGCCTATCCTGTCGAGCACACTCCCAAACACTGTGAATGTTCATTCACTGTGTGAATGTGATTTGCCAGAGGATGTTAAGCTAAGGGGGCAACTGCTTTGATACAGTTTATTAGTACCAGATCCTGAAGGTCAAAAGGAGCTGTATTTATCTGTTGAACCATCATGTTAGCTTGATGAATATCACACCTCGCTGGCTGTTGAGGAGTTTGGTCTCCAAACACCGCGAATGAAAGAACAGGACTAAGCTTCCATGGTGGTGTCATGCAAATGCTGCCAAGTGTATTTATGGTAATTACAGTGCTGTACACATCTGGACAAAAAAAGTATTTGGCCAAAGTGAAAGAACTGAAAATTGGTTTTAATCACCCCCAATTTATCTATTAGGCACAAATGGAAAAGATGGACTTGATTCAAACTTGTTTAAACAGATTGCTTGAGGCGAATCTGTCCTGTTTTACACACACAGGACTGCTTTGCAAACCCAGCACTGCGCATCCCCTCATGGATGCTGTTGGTTTTGTGGGTGCACATCCCTGGGGATGCTTTCTCCTCGAGAGCAAAGTCACCTTTGGGAAAACCAAGGCTGGGATCCCACAGGGGAACAGCGCATGGTGATCCCAAAAAAGAGCCAACAACAGGAGAGAGCCAGGGAAAGCCTTCATATTCACAAAGGACCACTGAGGGGAAGGAGCCTGAGCTTGGTTTGTAAAGCTTTTACAACGCCTCCTGCAACCCTGGCTTTGGCAGCCTGGGGGGTTGCACAACCACTGCTGTGAATGTGGCATCTTCCACTCTCCAGCAGCACCGTGCTGGAGCTAAGAAACCAAACCATCAAAAGGCAGCTTGTCCACCAAGCTGAGCAGGAAACAATCACATGGCATGAGAAAATTCAATCAGAGCATTGAAATGGTGGTAAAATAACTGATAACCTAAGAGCTTATGGGTGACTGAGGTAATGGAGTTCAATTTATCCTACAATGCCAAGCACAATGCTGTCCTTCTAACATCAACATCAGGGCTATTCCAGATCTTAGTTACAACACGGGATTTCTTGTGCAGAAAGCAGATTCACACCTCCACCACGTCCAGCAAAAACTGCACCGGGTGTAAGAACTGGATCCAGAATTGAACAGAAGCATCGTTGATGACCATAAAAAGCAATCAAAAAGTTATTTCAAATTGTCTTATAAAAATATTTACAGTGAGATTTGTTATCACTAACGCTGCGTTTTCAGTCCTAGAAAAAGGCAATCTGTAAAGGAGCTGGCTCAGGTGCTCAGAAGTAACAATACAAACATGAAACCACACGCCAAAGACAGACAAATTCAAAAAGCATTTCAAGGAGGGGGGGATACAGCTGGTTCATCACAAGTTATGGTTGTTCATATTGCATAGCTGGAAAACGAGGTCACTTGACTTGCATAACACTGCAACATTTGTAAAGGAGAGGAAGAAACGTGTCATTTGCCATCAAGAAGTAGCTGCAGCCAGGAACAACCTCATTCATCCTTAGCAAGGGCTCTGAGCCCAGCCCTGTCCAGCAAGCCACAGGTCTAGGCCAGCAAGGGGCAGAAAATGCCATTTTACAATAGCAGAAAAACACCGAAACCCTTTCTCCTTATAGGCAAGGAAGGTTTGTAAAGAGATGTACAGCAGGGGGGATGTTATCCAGCCTTCAGCAGCATACCCACCTTTCACACCTGACAAATAGGGCAGATTTCAAACTTGCATCTCCCTAGTACTAACTACAAGCTTTTGCCTCTTAGTCTCTGGATATTTGCCTTTGCTCCAGTGATGCCACAAGTGTGAGAAGGTTACCTGGTAACTTCCAAACTATTGAGCTGTAGTTGGGCTATAGAATAGCTCTTTAGCTTTATGTTCCCTATATGAGGGCCACGTGTGCCCAAATGCCTGACCACGCTTGACCCTTGCCATGTCAGACTAAGAGAGGCTAACTCTGAGCAAAACATTTTGCCCGTCTCATTTTAGCCTCTATTCCAATGGGCTGCATGAAAAGGAAGAACCTTTTGGTGTTTGCTTTTGGGGCAGTGAATTTGAGTCAGCCCAAAACCAAGGCATCACCTTGCTTATGTCACTGTAAAGATGCATCTCAGGACTCTGACCTGAAGGCAGCTGCAGTCAGGGACACATTCCTACCAGCCTCAACAGCTTTTACAGCAAGCTACACCTCATAAAAGAACAGCATGTCACACTACTGCTTTGGCACATTCCACTGCAGAGTGTTAAAACCCAAAGCAAAGTTTAAAGGGTATTACAGAAAAGACTAATTTTCTTTCATTATTATTATTATTTTCAGACCTCTGAGCTGACATACAATGGAAAGGAAGACATCAAGAATAATACTGTCATTTCTCTGGACAGTTTGCTTTTGTTTGTAACAAAAAGAGCATCCAAAGAGGAGAGGATGGATGATACCTAATGCTCCCCATGAAGGTCAGCCCCCTCTGTGGGAGCTGACACAGCAAAGTAGGTGCTGTTTCCTCCTCAGGCACCCATCTTACAAGGACCATGTCAACTGAAAGTGTATTTATTTACAGAAGTAACCCACTCCTCGGCAAAAGCTGCACAAGGTGACATAGCCTTAGATCCATCTGAAATAAATCACTATTTTCCTCTTTTCCTGTACAAGGCCACATGGAATCCTGCTGATAGCAGATCCACGGAGAAAGAAACCAGCGGAAAGCCACCGGTAGGTGCTGGGGCTCAGCACTAACAGGGACAGATTTGATCCTGCAGGCCAGCAGCCCACTACAAAATGCCTCAGCTGAGTTACAGGAGGGAAACAAAATTACAAGAAGAAAAGAGGAGAGAAAATATTCACTAGGTGCCTTTACCTGGGGAGTCTTTTGGGAGTCCATCCCTGCTTGCGGAAGCATGCCAGAGCTCACATGACACAGAAAGCTATTTTAAAGTCAAGTATCTTAAACAGAAAGCTCTAAGAACCCGGGAGGTAAGACAGCTGCCTTACAGCTGGATCTAGACCTGTCTGGTTTCAATAATCTTATGAATTCTTCATACTAATAGAGGAACACCTTCAGTACGGGCAAGATAAAAATAGCAATTACAGTGACAGTGATTAGTTAATCTCCATCTCTGGAAGCATTAAAACACTGCAGGCATTTTGCTTGGCTCATTAATCCCTGCTTGGGTGCAGAGGGCTCTCACTGTATGCAATGTCTTTACATTAATGGCACCATAAGGGTATTTCTTTTAACATCTAAACGCTCTATTATGAAATGGCATTGAGATGCTGGACAGAGCTAAAACCAGGGCTTTCAGCACAGCTGAAATACATGGTTTGGGAATACTTTCTATCCAAGCAACATTTGTTTTACAGGAGCAACAAACCCCATCAGAGCAGCACGGGTTTTGTGGGGTTGCCAAGTTTTGGGTGGCTCAGCCCCAGGGAAGGCACTGCCCAGCAGGTCCCATCACATACAGCAAACAGCATTCATGGCAAGTAGAAAAATCACATGGTATTTATTTCCACCACACGACAAGCGTTTCAGGGATACATACAGTAGTCCAGTGGCATACACAGACGTATGACTGAGACAGTGGCACACTCAAGCCAGAGCACCCTGTTCCAGTTCATTTCTGCTGACTGCTTTTCTCAGTTGGTACTCAGAAGTTTCTGCTCCTGGTAGTAAAGTCCACCCTCCAGGCACACTAAGTAGTTCAACAAGATATTGTGCATGGAGCATCAGTAGTGAAGAAACCCAGAAAGTTCATTTTTACTCACGTGCCCAATCGTAGCAGTTTTGTTTCACACAAGAAACTCAGTGCCTGCAGTTCAAGCACAGTGTTTATCTCAGGACACTAGCCATTGAGAAGAACAGTTGATTGCACCACAGATAACAAGCAACACCTCGTGTCTGGCATGGAACATGTCCCCAGAGGGATTTTTGCTTTGCTACGTGATCCACCACAGAGCAGATGATGTTTGGAATGTATCACTGGTCATGCTAAGACGCTAACAGCAATGAGATGGGTCAAGTCAGAGGTCAGTCATCTTCCCAACACCGCCCAGCTGGATCCACTTCACCTCTGCTCCTCGCACTGGCTTGATCCTGTGTCACAAGGGCTTGTGAATCACAGCCACACCTGTTGTAAGGATGGACAGATAGACAGTTATCACAGGAGAAACTCCTGGGTTGTGATGTGGCTAAGGTCATCCCGCGAAGCCAAAGACCAACAACAAGCCAGCAGAGAGGTGTCTGCTATTTCTATGAAAGCCTCTTCTGCTGAAAGCAACATAAACCATACAAAAATGTAAGATTTAAGCTTCAAGAGAAGCAGCCCTTGAGTTTATGAATGACCCCAGCCATTACCAGCTCTCCCACTGACTATTTACCTGCATAACTTCTCCCTGTGCTCATGCTGGTCGGTAATAAAGTCCACTTGTCTGTGATGGGGTTGTAGTATTCCACCGAGGCCAAATTGCAGGAACCATCATCTCCTCCCACCACGTAGAGGAGCCCATTCACCGCACACACACCTCAAAGCAGAGCACAGATGGTTAGATACGGGCTAACTCATCCCCCACAGCACATCACCTGCTATGTACTGATTCATCCCCCAGCAGATCCTTCATCTTCCACTTTCATCACTTACAACACTGATCACTCACATCATCAGCACATTAGTCACATTAAAACCCACATAGATAACTGAATCAAACACCACAGAACGGCTTATTGTGGTTACCTGCATTTCTTCTACACATATTCATGTCTGCTACTTGCTTCCACGTGTTTGTTCCTGGATCATAGACTTCTACACTCTTCCTTACTAAGGGACCATCGTGCCCCCCTGTAGCATACAGCAGCCCGCTGAGAACACCAACACCTGCCAAACACAGCCCAGCGTTAGCCAAGAGTACAGGGGAAAGGGTTGCACGGCCCTGGTTCTTCTATTGGGTATTGCCTTGGGCTCTCCAAGGCATATCCAAAACATGGGCCACGTGTGCCTCAAGATCATCCAGCACGTGGTCAACTCCCCACCCATGAGTGGTACCATAGCAGACCTGCACGGTAACCCCTGGCAGATGTCCTGTCTTCCAGGGCTGTGCCCCTTCTCAGGTGGATGTTATCTGAGACCAAGCCTAGTCCCACAACATTTAACTGCCTTTATTCAATCTCTTTGGACTGACTCGTTTTCCTCCCTTTGCATCCCTGACCACTGCATCCCACCCCACCTTGTTTCCATCTGCCTGCTCTTTTCTGCCGTGGGGCCCTTTGCTTTTGGCCTGATTCCGAATTCCAGGTTTGGGATCACCCGACAGCTGAGGACACCCATCCTCATCTCCACTAGATGTCAGCATCGGGATGGCAATGCCAGCACTGAGCACCGGCTCAGTGATGGAGGGGTACAATAGGCACACTGCGCTGCAGCACCACTGGGGATGAGTGGCATCGGGTTGTTCCCTCCCCACAGACTGCTAGAGGGGCATCTGGGCGACAACCACAACCTGAGGAGCTCAGCTTTCAGGTTGGGAACAGAGAATTACAAGGCTATTTGGCAGGTGAGTACAAATTCCCTAATACTGGACTTGCCACATGGGGATGTACTTGCAAAGCAGCACTCAAGTGATTCAAACAATGACAATTCACTTAAATCCATTTACAGGCACAATCTGTTTTGCTGTGTTTCAACATGCTATCAACAACACAAGATACTCATTCTGTTCTCTTACAAGTTTGCACTGAGATAGGTTTAAGCACCAAGCAGATACTAAAATCCTCTTCAACCGAATTCAAACCAGCAGTGTGTGATTGTATTTGCCTCTCCTGGAGTTATGGAAAAGGTATTAGAGTGAGGAAAGAAAGACCACGTGTGGAGAGCAGCCTCTCAACTGCCCAGCTCAGAAAGGAATTCCCACCACAGCTTAACCTGCAGGCTCATCTCAGCTGCTTTAGGTGCTGTACAGTAAGAACTCCGCAATTTGACATCAGGAAGGACCCTCTGCACACACGGAGCTACAGGACCAATGCTGACATGTTCACTTACATACCTGAAGATGATTTTAAATGCAGTGGATAAAAGCTTTTATCTCTTTCAGGCAGGAACAGCCACAGAGAAGACAAGTGCTTACCTACTCTAAAATCACATGGTAAATTAGAAACCACCAAGATTAGAATATAACTCTTTTTTAACCTGTCCTTTCCTTTAATAACCAATTCTTGCCAGCAGAAGGTACACTAAAATCCAGCTTAGCAGGGACAATCTGAGATCATTCCTGTTACCTTGGCTAGACCTGCACACCACCCAGTGCAGATGTGCTCTGTGCTGCAAAGCACCCACCGGATGCTTTCAGAGAAGATCCAAAAGGAGAACCCATCTGACATCCCCTAAACGATAGGAGAGAAGGAGGTGCAGCTTGGCTTTCCAGTCCCCAGCTGAGCATGCAGCTGGTGATTTGGAAAGCTGACTCTTAGCTTACAAGTGAGCTGCATCTGTTTGCAAGGCTGCTTAGAAACACTGAACATCATTTCATTAATGCAGAAATTCATTTCAATTTGGCAAGATTTTAACCAAGTCAGGAGAGCAGCACACATCTTCCAAGCAATTATGGTTTTCCTCTCATGGGAAAGGGATGGAAATAACAGGCTGCACGTGCCAGCACTGCAATGCCAAGATACACTTCTCCTTCCTTTCCATGAGCAGAGGAGAACCCAGTGATCACCTGCCCTTAAGAACACATCTTAGAGCCAGTACCTGCCCCGCTGCGCCGAGTGCTCATGTCAGCTACGTAGGTCCATTCGTTGGTGGCCGGGTTGTACTGCTCGACGGTACTAAGGCACTGACGGGATGCTCCATCGTAGCCCCCCACGGCATAGAGCTTCCCTGGAAGAGACACACATTGGCATCAGCACTACAGCTACAACTGATTAATGTCACCATCACGCCTCACAGCTCCAGGTGAGGACCGATTCTGGCTGACAGAAGCCCTGGGAGATGGGCCTAAACCTGCTGGGATGCCTGGGGAACATCCTAGCGGAAGGATCTCAAGTAGACTCATATGACTGTATTTAAACCTATTAAAGCTGTCAACTAAGACAAAGAAACAACATGACACAACAGCTTAATTAGAAGCCAAAAGCCCGGAGGGTGTTTTAAATAAATTGTTGGCCCAGGAGAAGAGGTAACATCAAAGCTGATGGAGCATTTCCTCCTGCTCAGGCAAGGTGTGCTGTCAAAGGTCGATACTGTACATTAATTACTGTATCACATGCGCAATAAATATGCAATAGCCTCATATGTTAATCTAATACCTGCACGGAAACCTAGACGTGATCTTGAAGAACCTGGGCCAAATCCAAAGCAACCAATGCTGCTAGCACAGCTGAGGCCAGCTGGTGCACTTGTGCCAAGTGACCACAACGCAGAAGACAACCCTCACAGCATGGGATATCTGTCCCTCCCTACTCTCAGCTCAATGAAAGCTGAATAACATACAAGTAATGTGTTTCTCAGGTCTCAATCAGGTATCATGGAACTACACCATATATGAAACAAGGTTGATGCTTCATCATGTCCTCTTTTCATAGGCCTTTCTGTTACTCTCACCTTGTCTGCCTGCATCGTCTATCAGCTTGGTTTGCATTTAGGCAGTAAACTCCTTGGACAGAGGAGTTTCTCTGGGCTTCTTTACTACAGTACCTAGCCCAAAGGCGGTTTGATTCAAGACCAGGCCTTACTACAACAAACAGCCATTAACAAAGTTCAACAAATAGGTAGGAAAATTCTAACACAAATTTTCTACAAACCCCATGAATAAGGCCAACTTTCAACCCCTATCAGCAGAGTCTGGCCACAAATGAGCTATGCAATTCTTGGCATACACGAGACTCCCACCAGCAGTTATCACCTGCAGTCCTACGCTTTTGCATCCTCCTGTTTCCTTGATGTTTACAAGCTCCAGGAACAGGCCAGCTCTTTTCTTTCTCCCTCGGATACACTTACGAGCTCCTCACACTGTGATCATTAGGATTGGTTTGCAAGGATCAGGTTTATGACTGCGTTCCTTCTGCGTCTTCCTGTCTCCTTAAACATTTCAAACCCTTATTTGTGCTGTTGGTTCAACCCACCTGATGCTAATCAATGACTAGTCAATGCCAATGAATCAAGGCAAGAGTGCCAGACCAGGCAAGACAAGATAAAGCTCCCTGGCTGGTATCAAGTATTAGATGTTTTCAGTACCCACAGATATCAGATCCATCTTTAGCACATTCAGATGAACACTGTGGATTAACTGCAGGCTGCAGCTTGTTCTCTACAACATGATCAACTCTTCTTCCCATCACATGCTCTCATTACTTTTTCTCATGGACTCCAACGTGTACAACACTTATTTGCACTTTCAAACAAAGCAAAGGGAAAGGATTTCATGTTTCCAGCAGAAAACCTGTCCATAGAAAAGCATCTCTCATGAACATACATAGTATTTGTTCTGCATTCAAACCAGTTCAGCAAATCCCACTGACTCCCAGCAGCCCAGCACCTCACTCATGAGCCAGTTTTGAAGGAGATGCTTCTGAAATAAACATGCAAATTTAGCACAACCACCACTATTTACTCTGACTTTATCTCCCTCCCTCTTCTCACATATACACATAAGCACACGTCAGGTATTCCCCATACAAACAGGTCAAACCAAACCACTTCAAAGCGCAGTTTGCAGCAAGGCTCTTGCCAGCAGCTGCTCTGCTCTGTACTAATTGCAAACTGGTATATGCCATGTTAAAGACAAGGTCACAAACCCCTTTCACTTGCTTCAGAATCAATTGTGCTAAAGGAAGAAAAGGGTTCTATTTAAACCTGTTCTTTCCTGATGGCACCAGCATACACTGCACACCACCATTTGCCTTCACCAGCCAGAAGCTGCCCAGGAAGAATAAGGATTGAAAGAATCCTGCACACACCTAATGGCATTCACAGGAGGCATGGGCTGGTCTGATACGGGTCTGAGGCTCTTGGAAAGCTACGTATGATTTTTCATTAAGATAAAGAGGAGAATGGGAAAAGCTGCAGCAATTACATCATATCAAATAAATCTTTACCAACAAGTCTAGAGAACAGTCCCTGCAGTTCCCTCCTACTGCACTCAACCATTCAGGCTTCCCTTTGACACAGTAACATTTGCTTGATGGACATGGCTGCTGATTTTCTTACCCTCCACAACTCCAACTCCAACACTGCTTCTTCTTGTGTTCATGGGAGCCACAAAAAACCACTCATTGGTTTTATAGCTATAGGCCTCAACTGATGCCAGACCTAGTTAAAAAGGGGATACACAGGTTTTCTAATTAAAAAAAAAGAGAAGAAAAAAAGATTGGTGTTGCACTTTCATCTGCCTTCCACCTCCTCCCAAGCCCCTAATTCCCCCCACACTCCTGTAACCCAATTCTCTAATTCCTTGTCTTTCAGGCTGGCACCAATGTGTCAACGCCACTTCAGCTGGAAATACTGTTATCCCATGGTCCCTGCAATGTGCTGGGGACACCAAAGTGGAGCAGAGTCTGGATTCTAAGCCCAGAAGTCCTACATCCTTCCAAGCATTACAAAATGTCCATGCAGTGGTTTAGAAACAACCCCCAAACCCTGTTCCAATTGTACTCATCACCAGCTAAGATAATTTAGGGCTTAACCAAGTGGCAAAGCTCTAGAGCAGAGGCAGAGGTGTGAATCTAAACATGCAGTTATGCCAAGAAAAATCCCAGCCACACATACCCCACAAGGTGCCACGCTGGCATTTTATACGTGTTGCTATGAAAAAATGTAACTAAAACAAGGAAAAATCCCTTTTCAGTCCAGAAAAAGCACATTCACACAGAGAATGAGACTGAGGGAGCTGTACCACTAAAGAAAAGCACTAGAGTGAGATTCCCTGCCACTGATGGGTCAGAACATGCACGTGATTAGTTACAGCATGCAGCAAACCCAATCCCTGGCTCTCTCTCTACACATCATAGAGGAAGGGAGCAGGAATCTCACTAAAGCTCTGCAGGGGTCTCTGAACACTTAGGTCAGGCACTGCCTGGTTTTGCCCCATCACCTACCAGTGCTGCCATCAAATCCGCCCACTGCATACAGGAGATCATTGAGCACGGCTGCGCCTAAGGTGCTTCGTCTTTCCTGCATGCTGGCTATGGATGTCCACTGATCCTTCACGCCATCGTACACGTCAACCGTCCGTACCCTTAAAGAGCCATTGAAGCCCCCGACAGCATAAACATTGCCAGCCATAAACACCACACCTGAGGAAAGAGGAGAGGGATTTTACAGAGGTTTTACAAACAATGTGGGAAGTGAGGGTCATCAGACATCTGTCAGAGTGTGTAAGATAGGAGGAGGAGCAGAAACTTTGCACGTCCTTGGCATCCTCTGCAGGTTAAGAGCATTGGAACCTAGTATGATAAAACATGCGTCATATGGAAGGTGAAATGCATGTAAATAAATGGCATCATAACGCACAGATGCATTTCACACCTGAATGAGTAATTTTCTGGGACACCGAGAACACCAGATGGTGATCCACATTCACAACCCTGTTGGATGTCTTCAGGGGAACACTCTCAACTTACAAATCTCCATCATCCACTCCTCGGCTCTCAGAGGGACTGACTCAGCTCCTTTGATTTTCACTAGGAAACCAGCAAGGAAAGCTGCTTGAAAGGGATGACTGAGGGACCTGTATCCACGAAAACAAAGAAGGTTGCAGCAAAAGTTCTCATTACCTGCTCTGCATCTGCGGGAGGGAAGCTCAGCAACCTGATCCCACCGCTCCTCCTCAAAATCGTAGCACTCCACACTGCGAATGGCTTTGGGTGCTTGCCCACCCACCACGATCATCACCTGGAGAGGGAAGACAAGAAGCTAAAAACATGCTGCAGGCCCACCACAAGCTTCTGCAGCAATACCTATTTCAGTCAGGTCTATTCCAAGAGGGAAAAAGCTATCTCCAATTTAATGCGCCCTAAATACAGCCGCTCCCTTAAACCTCCTTTACCATTTCCAAGGTGGGCAATGTGCCCTATTTCCCCAAGAAACACAAAACTGCTTTGGCACCATGGTACGTGCAAGGCTCTCTGCATAAGTACTTTGAAGTGAATTAGTTCACAGTGTAACTCCCACAGCCAGCCCAGTGTTTAGTCATTACCTCTATGGTGGTGCCAAAAACAATCAGTGCCACTTAGCAAATAGAGCCTGACAGCTGTATTGCCACCTGCAGGGAGATGACACTCGAGGGAACCACCAGGACTATTGAGACCCAGAGTGCTGGGCTGCTGAAGGAAGTGATCCGTCAGCTTCATTAAGGCTTCTGGCTGCAATATCTATTGATGTAAACCCAGTAATTAAGCCCCAAATTCATTATGGATAGGGAAGAACTATGTGAAGGTGACCAAGGACAACCTCTGGAATGAAAGAACTGCTCTGCTGGGTCAGGCTAAAGGTTCACTCAGCCCCAGACTCCATTCCCAGGGGACAAATGGCAAATGGGGACACTGGTGGAAAAGTGAGAAGATGTGGACAGTATGCAGTGTGGCTCTTCCCAAGTCTGCCCTGACTGCCACCAGAAGACAAACTCCCCATGGACTTGCTGACTTGCAGTGGTCCCAGGAACCTGCACTCAGCATCACTGCTGAACCCCAGCTGGGCACTGCAAACCAATCAACCATACATCCCAATCACCTGCACCTACAAACACCTCAATCTGCACTTTGTTCTGAACACATTTCCTTCAACCCTCAATGGCTATCAAGAGGGAGCATTTGCCCCCCTTATCTCAGCACATCAGGAGGAGCAAACACTGCTCAAGGCAATCTGATTTTTACAAGGCCAAGGAGCTAGAAGCAAGATACCAGGGCTTTAGATATAGTCAAAGAGTAGATGGGGAACTGGCTTTAGCCTCTGTAAGGCAGCTGTGAGTAGCTGAGGGGACAAGAGATTGTCACTCAAGATCACCCAGGTAACGAGCTCAACTCCAGTCTGGGCTGTTGTAAAGCACAGAGCTAGACAGCAATTTGAAGCATGTGAAGAGCCTGAAAATAGCAACTGTTTGATCTGCAACGATGAGAACATGACATTAGGAAGCAAAGTGAGTCTAAATTAGCAGCCTGACTATGAGTTGTAAAACAGCCTTCTATGGAAAGCTGCAGAGCTTCACATGATTACAGAATTAATGCTAATCCCTCACCAGGAGGACCAACAGACCACATGAAAGTCTCTCAGTAACAGGATTGCTGGAAGATCATCACCTTCCCTTTCTTTACAGCTAAAAAGAAGGGAGAAGAGGTCTGAGGAAGATCTGGGTTTGTACTCATAGGTCATGCTGTAGAAGATGTTGAGAACCTTTGAACTCGTTGGTTCACTGTTCATTATATTCTTAACTACTTTAGACCTTGAACAAGGGTCACAACAGCCCTTCCTGATACCCCCAAAGCTATGTTCTACCTTCACCTCAGCACCAGCAAGCCGAGAGCAGAAAAAACATGCCAACACACTCTGCAGAAGCACAATTTCTCGATGGACAATCCAACGTCCAAACATCTTAACAGCCCCTCATAGCACAGACCTCAAACACTATCTCACAAACCAAGCTTCCTATAATCTGTGCTTAGAAAAACAATACACTGTGGTTTTGATATCTTACAATCTCCAAAATGCTTCTTAATAACTTCAGCAACAGTCTGTTGAGGGACACTGTGCCAAACTGTGTTTATGTCTGGGGCACAGGGAAAACAGCTTCTGTTGTCATCGTTAATTCACTAATAAAGCAGTGGACAGAGCATCACACATGTGCAGAGTCATTGCAGGGAATAACAAGGATTATTTATTCAGTAGCTGCTTTGAGTCTATTAAAATCTGCTTCAGACTTCCTGCCCACGGGTCTGGGTACTGCTGCTTCCTGCTTTCCTGGCTTCTGATTATGGATACGGGAAAAGGAAAGACACCTACCATGACCCTCAGCAGGGCTCCACAATAGTGCTACATGCCAGCAGAAACCTCGAGCAACCCTTTGAGCACTACAGGCAGCTGCCCGCTGCCACTCCATGGGTCAGTGATTCTCAAGCCGCTCACAAACCCACTTGCGGCTGACAACACGTTTGAGGAGCAGACCTTTGCCCCCGGGAGCAGAGATATTGCTTCTCCTGAGGCTTTAACTCAGTTCATCCAACTGAATTATGTATCCTCGGTGGACACAGGCAGAACCAGAAGAGGGAGTAACACACTTCAAAGGATGATTGTGGAGTTAGCGAGATGTAAGAATGCCAGCTCCTTTCAAAGACAGAAAATGCCACCAGTAACAGTGTGAGGTGACAGAAAGCAACAAACCCATCTCACCTTTGGCAGGCTAACGGGAGTCCTCGGCTTTGTTCTGGGATTCTTGATCAGTTGCCTTTGATCCAGAGGAAGCAAATGGTATTTCATGGCCTCGATAAGGAAGTCTTTACAGGTATTGTTATTCTTGATTAAAGCTTCTTCTTCAACTGTCTGAGAACATGCACACACATGAAAGATCATTTAAACTGAAGTACCTGGTGGCACAGGTCACAAGGAGACCTCCACCTCTTCCCAAAGAAACACCAGCAGTAACATCCAAGCTTCAGTATCACTCACAAGCAGCAATGCTCCCCCAACTTTACCACCCTTGGCCAAACATTTATCACAGCAGAGGAGAATTCACCAGGAATCTGGGTACAAAAATAGGTAATTTCTTTTATTTGAGCCAGAAAGTTTAAGGAGAGGCAGTATCTTTTACTCAATCAGAACATATTGATGAGAGGAAAAAAAACCCACAATGGGATCATTTTATTTCAGCCCTATTGATTGCTTAGATGCACGATAAAAGCACAGTAGCCGAAGAGCCTGTATGCCAACCCCTTCTTTGGGGATTCTCAGCTCATTATTAAGGCCCAAATCCTAGGAATTAACTTGCCAAGAGCAATCTCCAAGTCCAACTACATCAGTGAGCATCTCACCTGCCACTCACATGATCCATCCCAATGCACGGAACGCACCTTCAGTCAAAATCATCACACAATGTGTTTTCATCAAGCTAAATTTACCTCTGCATTAGGGGAAAAACTGCACAAGTAACACCACCAGCTTGGTGCAGAATCCCAAGATATTAACTTCTAAATGCTTCTACCAAGAGAGGCAGGAGCTCCACTCTCAGCACTGTCTGGCAGAGCACAGGTCACATTTACTACAAGGTTTCTGCACACACGCATTGATTTCAGAGTTCACCCAGTTTTCCTTTTATTCCTCTGTTTATTGTCTCGGCAACAAGCCGAATTACCCATCTCAGACACAAACAGCCAAGCCACTGATTGAGGAGCTACCAGCAGCTTAAGTGCCAGTATTAGATGTATTAGACTAACCTGTACAAGATAATCTCTGGGCAAAAGGGGCAGGCGAACATGCTCCATCAGTTTAGCCATGTGCTCTAAGCGAGATTCCTTCTCATAATTTATCCAAGAAATAACCGCTTCAAAGACCTACACAGATAAAGCACAATTAAACAGAGAAGAGAGAACTGGCAGCACAGCCACCTCCCCAAACCCAGAAGCATTGAGATTTTGAGTTATCGAGGGAAGGAGGTGCAAGATCTCTATCACATGAAAAAGTCATGACTATACACGGAGCACAAGAACCATGGCAGCAAAGAGGTGAGCTGACCATGTGCATTAATAAGCAGCTTCATATCTTGATGTGCTGCACCACTCTCAAAGTTAAGCATGCGTCCAGGACAATCATATACCTCTTGGACATTAGCACTGGAAGGCAGCCAGGAAACTTAATGAGCCTGTTGACATTTGCACTGGACATTATTCATTAAATCAGCCACAGCAATTACTCCTGATAACACAGAACTCCCCTCCAAAGGAGTCTGGCCACACAGTAAAACACTACTTTCACCTTCATATTTAAGCACTGCACCAGTTTTGTCCCCCTACCCGACACCCAAGGAGCCTTCAGGACAAGTTGACCATGCACAGAAAAGCCCCTGCCTCGGAGCTGGATGCGTATCACTGCTAAAAAACACTCAGGAAACAAGGGCACGCTGGAGGTCTGGTCTGAACCAAAATGCAGCTGTACTCCCAGATCCAACCAGTTCAGATAAGCATCCAAACTTGGACTCTGCAATCACAAACAACCCCATGCAGCAGCAGCCACGCAGAGCCCTGTGCACTGAACAGACAGAAGTGTCCTACATGGGCTCCTGCATGAATATGCACGTGTTTATGTAACTATGAGCCTCACTCCTTCCAGAAGAAAGGCCTAAAACCGTCACTGGAAGCAGGAAAGGCTTCCTAAAACATGCAGCAAGGCAAGGAGAGGGGCTGGTGCAGCCTTAATGCTGCCCAACAGGATCTGGATCACTGCACTGGAGCTTCCCCATAGAGAATTAAATTCTAACCTTTAACTCACATCAAGAGGCAAAATCCCCTCCCCAGGTGCTCTCGCTGCCTGGTTACTGGAGGGGGGCTGAGCACAGCCCACTCCTGTGGGTCCCCCAAAAAGCATCGCTGGCTCACCCCAGCACGCTCAGCAAGCGCCCTTGGTTCAGCTTCCCTCTGGTTGACAGATCAGCCCAATATGCACAGGCAGTTTTCCCCTTTCTTTCCATCCCTCCCCAAGAAACCATTGTGTTTGGTCCAAGGGCACTAATTCGACAAAATCAACCAGAACTGAGGGCACCATCTCTTGGCCCCCTATTGCTGCTGGCAAAATGTAATCTGCAGGAGGCAGCATCCTCCCACAAAGGAGCGGCTGAGCAGAAAGGGGTTTCTTCCTCTTAGGCTACACTATATACTTTAAAAAAGCAGTAAAGCTCCACCAGCCTCATTTCCTATGCCAACAAATGCTCCTGCTGAACTGTTTGGAATTCAGGACACTGCGATGAGCAACAGGGATCTGTGTAATCAAACCCCAGCAATTGCAGAGGAAAATAACTACTGCAGAACCTATTCTAAAATGAAAACAAACAAACCATTTCACTTTGTCTAAGAAGCATTTAAAGGAGAAACCACATTGTTGTGAGATTTTTAATTGCAGATCAGTGTGTAAGGAGCATAAAAGCCAATGTTCGGCCAGCAAACAGGCTTTTCATTAACCTCTTCTGCACAAATGCTGAGCCACAGGACTGGGATGTACCCAGTTACAGACTAAGATGACATGGAACAAGTCTTAAAGGAAGGTAAAGCAAATGTGCATAAGGAATAAACTGCTTTCTCAGTGCTGGAGACTGCTCCTGGTTTAGGCACACACTGATGTTACCCAGGCTGAGCTTACTCTAAAAATACCATAATCTGTAAAAAATCCAATTCTGGCACCTTCCATTGGCTCCAACTCCTAATTTTATGAGAAAGGGGTGGAAAAAATCTTAATCCAAGACAGCAACATCTCTATTTAAAGGCCACATCTGTTTCCACCACTGCAGAGCCCAAGCAGCTGCTGCTCCCCAGGACATCGGTTTTATCCAGCTGTGCAAGACCTGCTGCCAGGCTGGGATGAGAGGAAGCAGCTTCCCACCTGGCTTCATTGAGAAGTATGGGCTGGATTAGTGCCTGGCTGCAGGAGCAGTCCCAAGCTTGGGAGAAGTAGATTTCCCGCTCTATGGAAACTTGAAAGCCTGGGATACCCCATTTCTGCACAATACTTAAGAAAACAGCAAGCCCAGATGTTGTCCCAGTCTCTTCAGCCAAAAATCCAGCTGTTAGATACTCCCAGGAGGACTACACTGTGCATCAGCTTCTACAGCATGAGACAATGAGTCAATAGCTGGACTCTGCGTTAAATCCCCAATCCAAATATCCCAACCCTTTTAAAAGTGCCTTTTGTCACTGTACTCAGTTGGCAGGAGTCCTTTCACAAGGGCTGAAGTCCCTCCTTTTCACACATCATTAACAAATATGAACAAACATCATTTTTTGTAGTTTTTCCTTGCTTGTGTACACTGCTATAATGAAAGAGCCAATTAGGTCAGGTGCAGAAAGCACTGATGAAGCTGTCTTCAAAGTGCTCAGCTAGAGCAAAAAGAGCAGGCACCAAAATAAACCTTTGCCCTGGGCTGAAAGGGCCTGTGCAGCTGCAGAGGCTGGCAACAGCAAGGGGGAGAGAAAAGAGGATAACCTCTGAGTAACAGGGAAATGTTGTCACCATTTCACAATTAACATTGATTGCTGTGGTAGCAGAGTTTTTGTAGTCCTGATGGACCAGGGATACAAGTATGCCAAAATTTGTGCAGATAAGGAATATATGTTATTGGTATTAGTTGGGGGTGGCAGAGGAAAGGGAGAACACACGAGCTCTTGGGAACATAAGGCTTAAAGCATTTTAAGGGCAATACTTCCCTCCGTGGCTTTGTTACCTTCTGGCCCTGACAGGACTCAGCTATAGCACTTCCCAATGACCCAGAGATGGCAACGCTCTGGCTCACAGGCTGCAGCACATGTGAGAGACGTGGTAAGGACAGGAACAGAAAGCCTCTTGTGGAATCTGGCCGTGGCAATTTAGCTCTTGGATGTTTGAAGTATGTATCTACATACTTCTTGCTTAAAATAGCTGTCTATCCATCACATGTGCACATGCCTACAGAGATATGCACGTATGTATAGACACACACACATATACCTTTATATATAGATATACCTATTTTTTATAATATATACCATGCACTAGCAGATAGGAAGAATAAAGGTCAGGGAAACTGCTTGTCTCTTGTGAAGCTAAAATAAAACAGCACCCTATGATTCCACCCTCAATTTTCAGCACTTCTTTGGACTCCAGCACACATTGCATGATTGTGTTCCAATCCCATTCTCTGCCTCTCTCCTGTTATTCTTATCTCTTGTTTCGAACGTGCAGCTTCATGCCTACATTTCCTTCCAGTGCCTTGCATTCTCAGCTTGTACAATCAGCTAAAGAAATACTGGGTTTGATTGCATAAAGCTCAGATGAGGAGGGAGTACTTTGATTTCTTTGGGCACAAGGCCAATAAAAGCTTTTTAACAATGCTGCACAGCACTGGGAAGACTGGTTAGCAAACTTGCACTTCCCTTTGCAGGCTGCTTGGCTCATGCAAAACGATTCTGCTTTGAGTTCATGCCATTTGTTTTTTCCCTTTTTGGTCCTGCCTCTGTGGCACCTCACAGCATCCCACCAAGACACATACACCAGCGGAAACACACTCCTGAAGGCTCTGACTTTGCTGCCTCAGGATGTGAAGAATGGGGCACTTGCCCCTCATATAGTGTGGGTTTTCTGTAAAGCTTTCTGGTCCCTATGGGCCCAAGCATCCTCTTGCCTGCTCCTGGAGGGGCTGAGCAGGATGGGTGCACATGCTGTCAAGCACATCCAGGGCCACCCTCATCCCACAGGCAATCAACAAGGCTTCTGAAGCTACAAGCCCCATAATGCTCAAGCTCTCCTGTAGCCTCCCACAAGTGTCCATCTCCTCAGAGTGACTATTTGGAGCGGAGCTGAAGGACTCGAGGCACACACCTCTCCCACAAACCTGCTACAGGTCATGCAAGAAGCCCACAGGAGAGCAAAGGGCTGGACCTGGTGTTCACCAGGTGCTGTAACCACTGGCCACCCTCCTTCCCAGGACTACAGGCTACACAAGGTGTGCTGAACATTTCAACCACAAAGTAACATCAAACTGTGTCCTTTTCCTCCCATCTTCCATTAAAACTACCGGTGATGCTAGAAAAATGTTTCCTTCCTTCCTTCTTGGTTGGCCTCCTTTAGTTGCTCTGTCTGATATGCAACAGAAGCCAATATTGCTTCCTGGCCTAATGAATTCAACTTCTGGGAGAGTTTTACAGCAGGTAACAAGAGCAGATGGGAGGTTCCTAGTTTTCCAGAGAGGGAAGGTATTCTGTTCTGTCCCCCAGGGCTTTTGGAAGTGATACAGATCTCAAAATCATTGCTTTCTGCAAAGAACAAGCAAGTGAAGGTCATTTTTATGTGGGTTTAGGACTCACGTTATTTTTAGTTTTCCTTTCCATGCAATCTGTTGGAAAATGGCCCCTAAAGAGCACAACATGAGAACAGTTCCTGGTGTAAGATCTAGAAACATTCCAGCATTCTTACATTGAGTGTTGCTATACAATTTACTGTACCTTTTCTTCAGAGGAGACTGTGAGCTTGTCACTTGATATTAAACTGCAAACCTGGTCCAGACTAAGGCTAAGAAATTCTTCTCCTAGCATCACCTCAGGGAAGTGCTGCTCTGTTCAACAAATCAGAACGGGGAACAGAAAATTATAATGAAATCCGTGTTCCAAGTCAACAGAAGGACTACAGCATTCAGAGAGCTGCTGCTGCCACAGCTCTGAGCACCAGAGACAAGCAACACACTGCGGCTGCAGGCTGGAACAGAAACACAAAACAGTCTCAGAGGAGGTTAAAGGAATGTGAGGTTATGGCAAATAACACAAGCCCCACGAGATACTTTCACAAATGACACTAGATGGGAACTGAGCTTTCTGCAAGGCCACCAAGTACCTTCCATGTACCTTTGAACAGTGACAAATACCACTTAGAAGAGGTAGCGGAGAAGCGACAATGCCTTTCTGAAGTAGCACATAACCAGGCCACATTGAAATTCAGCTCTTGCACACTTCAGTAAGTTAAACAGAATTAGTTCTGCTCAAACCTGGACGAGAGACTCCAGGTTCTTGGTAGGTATTCAAAGGAAAGCTCATCTTTAACATGAATTTGCCAAAGTTTGGTGCATATACTCGGCAGCAAATAGTGAAGGATCACAGGGTGTCCGCTAAATCTGTATGGGATCAGCTGTCAGTCTCTCCTTACACCTTTTACTCCTTTCCCCCAAATGTGTAAATTCAGCCTTTCTCCTGCTCCAAACCCTCAGCACCCATCTTCACCTGCATCTCTTCCTTTCCACTGAAGTCTGCAACTGAACAAATCCCGTGTTCTCCCTTTTCGCTTCTAAATCCCTACATGCTGTAACTTTGGGAGCCACAAAATATACATCACTGCTTATAATCCCAAGGTGGAAGAATTATGATTGATTGCAATATAGGTCCAAAAAGGCTCATCAAGTCTGGCAAGGTTCCCATCTAGCCAAAGGGCATTAGGAAAGAATTGCTTTCTAAAAAATAATTTCCAGGTTAAAAAAAATCACTGCTAGGCACTTGCAGTCAGTTTTAGTCCTGCAAGAATGTGTTACATATACAGACCAATTTAACCTCACCTGCCATTAGCTGAGTCCCATTTATCTTTGGCTGAAATACAGAAATATGAATCTCAGATACACTGTCTGAAAATGCTTTTCTAAAGCTTTAATCCTTCATCTTTGGGAAGCTCAGACTCATTTATCCAAAGAGCTCCCTCAGCAGCAAGATCTGCCTTGAGTTATCACATCTGCAAAGTCTTTACCCTGCCAAAAAGCAGCACCACAGGGACACAAGCTGGCATGAGAGCAGCTCTTTGGAGACAACACCTGGAAAACTCCTCACCAACGCTGGCACTGAGGGCATTTGGGCTTGCCCAGCCATGAACCCCACTTGGTCAGATGGGGCCAACACACCACAGCTAAGCCAAAGGCTCTGACTAAAAATAGCAGTATCTGGATAAAGTTTAACATTCTATTATGCTGGAAATAAGATCTAATGAACTCCTCTGGCCTCAAGTGTTTGCAAAGCAGGAAATGCTCCCCACACAGTAAGCTGGATGCACTCTGACTTCTGGACACAATCTCCTATTCATTCTGGACCAGCATCTGGCAGTAGAAAGATATTTGATCTCTTGTTATTAGTTGGAAGCAAGTAAAAATATTTACTGATTTTCATACAGTAACTTGTGCCTGCATCAAGAAGGCTTCTCCATCTCCTCAAGTTATCCAGTGGCCAGAACTAAGCATTTCTCAAGACACTGAGCTCATGCACACATAGACCCTTGAGCGTGGGGACTTCTGTCTTGGTTTAACTCTGTTACATAAACAACAGTGAAAAGAATTTTAATGGCATTTTTATTAATGGAGTTCCATTAACATTACATGGGCTGTTGTACTAACTGGGACTTACGAAGGCCAATAAAACAACAAAGCAGACTTTCTAATTGCCAAACAACCAAATAAACATACAGTGAATGCGCTGCTTGTTGGGTTAAAGATTAAACAGGGCCTGGAAGCAAGGATAATGAGATATTACAAGCAAGCCTTTATAGAATTAACCATTCCTTCCAGGGTACCTTTTCCTCCAGGGGATAATACAGCCTGAGCAGCTGAAGAGGTTTTACTTTTATTTGCAGCAGAATAGGGGAGGACTTGGTGGGCACGTTTTTATTCCACTGAGCCTACTTATGGTCCAATTAAGGACAAAACTGGACCAGAAACACGCTGCAGGTGCTTGGAGACTGCAGGTGTATTTTTCCCTATTCAAATAGACAGAAAAGCAGAAAACAAACCAGCTTCTCCCAAGCAGAGGTCAAGGGCAGCTCTGCCAGAGGAGACTGGGAAGTGCTGGGAATTAAGAGCATGGCACTGCTTGGAAGAGCTTTGTATTTACAACAGAGGAGAATGCTGAAAGCCACTGCCTGCACGTACTTACTGCAGACAAGCACACCCACTCTCAAGGAAATAAGAGCCTATCCACCCCCTGGGGTAAGTGGCCATTGCTCCACAGATCAGAGGCTCAGACTACAGGGAAATTTTAGCTGAGTGCTCCTGCTTCCAGGTGGGATTTCACTCTGCCCAATGCCATTTACTCCTAGAATGCACTAACCCCCCGTACTGCCTACTCTTCTCACAGGGAGGACACCAGCATGCCAACATCGCTGTTGAACAGGCAGCCAAAGAGCTTACGAGGAATGTACTAGGGAACTATTTCATGGGCTGGGATCCAGAGGATCAGTGAGGTTTTTACCTCCTTAGGTGTTCTCATGCAACCAAACCACATTCCACAGTTTGCAGCATCACAGAAAGCTACAAGTCTACAACCCAATAAAGAATTCCTTTCCCTGTTCTCATAGCAGAAGCATGAAGAAACGAACCAGGATGTGCTGATCCTCCTCAAGCTACACGTTGTTGTACCTGGAAGCAGGCTCAACTCAATAAACAGACGACTCTCCCCTCACCTGCATAGGCATTCGCCTGCTGCAGCAGTTCAGTGCATGCATGCACATCAGCAAAAGCTCGGATTCCAAGGCAGTTTGTGGGATGCAGCTGGGACTGAAGAAAATCACAGCAGTTTTTCCTAACATCCATCAATTGCAATAAACTAGCAGCTGGCAACAAGACCTGCAGAGGCAAGAAAGAGGAATGGGAGTTAGCAACAAAGAAAGCTTGATTCACAGACTGCACGCATTAGATGCAATTCCCGCCAGATGGGTACACATCTCTGTAGGGTACAAGAAGGAAGGTTAAAGTCTTAGCAGTATCTGTATGCAGAAGATCCCCATCCATGCTCTGAGAGATGGAAACAGCTATCCCAGCTGAGCTAAAAGCAGAGCTCTTCTTCTCACATCTTCTCCCCACAAGACCTCAAGGCAGGTAAAGGGAGGACAAGATGCAAGCAACCATGGATGCATCTGAATTTCTGGCTTTGCTGCAAGCAGGTCCTGCACATAGATATTATAATATATATTGGATGCATTACCATCACAGCCAAAGCCCAGAGCAGCCCAGCACTCCTCAAAACCTTCAACTTTCTTATTTCCAACAAAACTGGCTTGTGAGCAAGGTGCCCAAACTGCTGTGTAAGAGAGGGAGTTCACAGAAGCTCAAGCAGGTTTTGGTGACAGCAAAGCTTTCAGGGGCCCACTATTCAAATCAACAGTCATCTTTTTCACTCACAGTAAATGCTGTGGTCACTTGTGGTTCATGACTGCATCTGAAAATGAAGTACTGCTTTGTATCTACAAAACTGAGTGCCAAAAAGGGAGCCAGAATTGCATCAGGAATGTGACAACTGCTGGAAAAAACTACCTTTGAGATCAGTGAGCAGGTCAGGAAGTAGAAAATAAGAGCTGGTCGGGATGTTACAGCCTGTGACATCAGCTACTTCCTTTCTTATGTCGTACAGCAACTGCAGACGTGTCTTCTCCCAGCTCTTCCATGGCTCTGGCTGCTTCACACGTGTCCTTCCAACTGGGCATCTGTGCTCACCATCTGAGCACTGATTTCCAGAACATTATTCCTGACCCAAGTGTCAGTTAAACACAACAAGTAGGTTATGAGCATTCACCTCCTGGATCTCCATGGCACGGAAGGGAAAAAGAGATCCCCCTTCCCTGCCCCTGCTCACCTGCCCCACAGTGCCGTCTCACATCAAGGCAGATGCTCACAAGTCCTTCCTCAGCCCCTGACTCATTCCAGCTAAAGAGCAGCCATACAGTGTCTGACTGCTGCCAAGCAGACACCCCAGTGGGCAGCAATAAAACCAGAAGAGAAACCAATTAACCCAGGAGCCTGTTTTGGCCAGAGTCTCTTGATGCCAGGAGGAGATTAGGGTGTGGGTTTGATCAAATCAAGATAGCAATGCTCTAGTAGTCTGGAAACCTAGCTGTGAGCCACCTTCTATCTACCTGAACCATCTCTTTATATCAGCAGAAAGGTGAGCACCTGAGCTGTATAAGGGCTGTGAGTAAAGAAGTCAGACTCCCTGCAAACCGTCTCTGGCCATGTACCAGGCAGAGCTTCCCCCATGCAATCCCTGTCCACCCAGCGCGCATGCCTGCAAATCCAGGAGGCTGCTTACCTCAAGTGTTTTGGGACACTGCCTCTAAATCAGGCAGTTGTGATGGTACTCACCACCATCACTAATACCCATGTGCTACAGCCTCTTGGACATCCTAGTACTGCTTTTACAGCCTCGTGCTGGCTTGAGAGGGCAGCACAGAAGGAGCCTCACACCACTGCAGTTATTAGGAAAGGGTATTATCGTATAACACCTTTCAGATGTAGGCTATATAAATAGCTCATTGAGAGATGAGCAGATCTTCTCTTTCTTACTTCCCAGCTGAACGTTTCACAACTCCTCTTGTTTTCACCAGGGAAGGCGAAAAGCAAGCAAAGGATATCCGCTAGCACGAAGCCTGTTTCCTTTAGAAATAACAAGAGGAAATGCCCTGCCTAAACATGGAGCAAGACCAAACTGCAACCCCATGAATATCCAGGCAAGTTACTCACTTGGGTCTGGGTTTAGCTCTTAATATTGGAACTCCAGCCACTGTTAATGATTTACAGGTCAGCATCTGCACAAAAACCCAATCGGCTTCTGAAACTATGCCAAAATTATCTGCTATTACTACTGAGAGTGACTTCTTTGCTAAATAAGTTATGTCCAGAACCTCATCTATGGGTGTGTGTGTGCAATATATGTATATATATCTATACATAACCATCTAGTTCACTAGCTGTGCTCTCTCGCTCTGCAGACTGTACCAATCTCAAGTTTGACACAACACTGCCTGTGCAAACAAATGCCTTCATGAACCTTTGATGTCTCTGAACCAGAAAGATCTTTCATCCAAAAGTGCTCTGAGTTGCTATAAAGTTCATTCAATAGGCAGGGCATTAATGCTGGACTTCGGACTGGAGTTAGTTCCAAGTAACCTTAGGCAAAAGTTAACCTGTACCATTCCTCCTATGTGAAACTGGGAAAGGAGCATCCTTGCTTTGGGAGCATCCCCAAGACAGGGGATGTACTAAAGCTTAAAAGCAGCTTTGAAAATCTAGGCAAATTGGAAGGCAAATCAAAAGTAGTGGCTGTAATCTCAGCAGCACACCCAGGGCCACAGCTGGGACTGCACACCTGCCCAAACAGGCCACAGCTCCCAAGCACCTTCCTAAGGGAATCTGTGACCAGAGAAACAAGCACATTTTGTGTTTGCAGGGCAGGTTAAATACTCAGTTTTAAATGAACAGTTCTAAACTGCAGAAGCAGCAGAGAGGAAACTACACATTACTGTACTGTGGCTTTTCAGCACAAGGAAGGCAATTGGGCTGTATCACTCCTGAGCTGCTACCAGGCAGTGCAGAGGGCAAACAACGATGCTGCTTCTTAATTGCTCCACCTGGGGTGAAACAGCACAGGCAGAGGCATGGGTGACAGATCAGGGACAAAACCTCCCCAGGAGCAGGCGTGAGAAGGATAAGGAATGCAGATATAGAAGTGAAAGAGAAAACAGGGGAGCCACTGGCAACTTCCTCCAGATCTACCTTCTCCATCTTCACCACACAGCGCAGATAGACCACCCCTTGGTTAAACAGTAGGATAAAACTGTGGAGACACTTCCCTCAGACACAGCACAGTCCTCTGGTGCCACATCCACAAGTTTCTCCTCATCCTTCTCTTAGGCCAATCCAATTTAAAAGACTTTCCATAGGTCTAGGACAGCCCAATCCAACTGCTGTAACCTCGGAGAAGTCAGTGCTGCTATGGACCGGAGCTCTCCAGCAGTCCATGAGGACAAATGCATGGCAAAGAGGTTTTGCTCCAGGGAGGACAATTTATTGCACCTCCTATAGCTGAGCTGGAAGGCACTCTACCTCATCCTGGGCTGGCACCTACTACAATTGCAGCCTTTGGAGTGAATTGACCCACTTCTCTGCTTTATCATCAAAACCCCATCTGCCACAGACATCCTCCTTCCTTGTTGTGAAGTCCCAAGTCCCTAGGGAAAGCTGAGGTGCAGAAGCACACTTCTGAAAAGGAAATGCTACAACTTCTAGCAAAACTTTTTCCTCCTTTCTCAAGCCATTTTTCATCACAATTACTATGTCTGCAGAGCTGACAGTTTCAAAGTCTATTTCCTGCAGACAGCTGATTTCAGATTTCATTCTGTCTGTATGAGCCATGTCTCCAGTTGGGGTAATACACAAGGACACGTCACACAGGCGGTATGCTGCACCTCATTCCTAAGGATTTCACTGGGGAATCAGGTTAATCAGGCCTTTTCCCAGGGAATTATTACAACCTCAATGGTAGTGTCTTTCTTAACTGGGAGGGTAATTCCCAGGCTGCCTGCAGGTAATTAAGGGCCATCAGTAAGGACGAGTGGGACACCCTGAGGATTCACTGTCTACACCCAGAGATACAAGTGTCTTCACAGGACAAGAGGGCTCCTCACAAACCTCCCCTTCACCCAGCTACTCACTGAGCTGGCAGGTTTGAGATGAGCATTGGAAAGGAAGGAGCAATACAGTCAGATCAGCTGCAAAATCAAGACCCAGCTGAAAAGTTCAAGGGACAAGTATGTGGCAAGAGCCAGCTATTCCGTACAGGTAGGGAGCAGGAGCATGTATGACATGTGCATACAGCTTCCATCGAAGCCAGCCAGGGCTGCATATGAGCATCTGTGAACTTCCCCAAAGTCACTCGTTTCAGTTTTCCTCACTGCATCTCCCAAACAAATTCATCCAGCTCCACCTTCTAAGGAATGACATCTTTTTTGTCACTCATACGAATCTTTACAACCAGCCTCGAGGTGAGGTGCAAAGGAAGAGGAGCAACAGAAGGCAGCAGGGAAAGAAATCCCAGGAAGAGTTTTTCTGAGGCTCCACCATGACTGCAATGGAAGACAGAAGTCCTTCCTCTGCCCCGCACCTTCCAAACAGGTGGGAGATTAAACCCCAAATGTGAGTTCAGAGGCAAAACACCACTCGGCACAGAAGCCTCTCTATCACTCATCATCCCTCAGCCCTCCTTTTACTGCAATCTATACTGCCTCGCAATCCCACTCTAAAAATGAGGTTCCAATGCATAAAATGCAGATTTCTCACCCACATATCCCTAATGAGGTTAGAAGAGAGTATCTGCTGCCACGTGGGCTCAGTGCTCTCCTCCAAGGTGGACTTAAAATCCTCCTTTACATTCACACTCGGGACATCCTGTTGAGGAGGAATTGCATGAACCCCTCCAGTAATTCACTACCTAGACGATGACTGGAACTGACTGGACAGCTTGGCCCCTGGTACACACATCCTTCCTTCCTTACAAACAAAACCCACACTTTGTGCAATGAAATTACAGTCAGCTACAAAAATACATGCTTAGAGAAAGAGTCTCGCTTCCTGAGCACCGTATCAGGCTTCTAAAAGCAAAACAACCCATAGGTTTCTATTAGAAAAGAAACAACAAAAAAACAGTAAAAAGGCTTCTTGTGAAGCGCTGGGCACTGCTCAGCATTGGAGCACGTTTGGGAACACTCATTCCTGCACTCCATGTTCCTTCACTGCTCATCTTTCTCTCATTTCAATTCTGCTCTCGTTCTGGTTTGCTCCCTGACAAGATACTGTCTTTTATGTATTCACATGTTTGGGTAGCTCGGCTGCATCTGTTCAGTTAACACCATTTAGCAACCTTTTCTCTTGTAGTTTCTACAATGAAATTACCTGGCACCTACATTCAGAAATTGATTCTTCCAGCTGCTGAAGCAGCTTGAAAAGTCCCTTTAAAAAAGCACCCTTGCCCTGCTAGAAATCAGTGTGCACGACATGGCAATAGCAGACCTCAAGAGGTACCTGCTCAGAAAACAAGGTCTCGCCATGCTCAAGCATTGCTGAAGCAATGCGCACAGGCACTACAGAGGCATCTTTCAGGCAGGGAATTCTGCTCAGGGATAAAACACCCAGAGACAGGGTGGAAATTTCTCTTTAAACTATTGGTTTCATCACCAAAAATACATTAAATTCTATCAAACATTTGCAGCATGGACATCTTTAACACTTCGTAAAATTTAAACTAGTCAGTTAATCCTGCATGAGATCAGCTGCATTTCTTAGCTCCCACAGATGCACTTACCTGCAGCTTAAAGAGTTACTCACAGAGTAGTCATTTAAATAAATCCTGCAGTAAAAGGACCTACTTTACTATATTGGGCAAAGAACATTAAAAGCAAACCTTAATACCCACCAAACTCGCATTGTTTTATCTTACTGTCGGAGAGATGAAAGCCAGAATATAGACAGGGCTCTTACTTCAACTCTTTGTAATCCCTAAGAAACAGAAGGCAGGCTTTGCTTAGGTTTTACTAAGATAGATAGCTTTCCAGTTGCTCAGCAAAGGTAACATCTGGATTGCTTCACAGACCTTCTGGGCAGAGCGATGCTACCAGCACAGAGCAGGACTGGGCTCTGCAGCCTGCTCCAGCTCACACAGCACTGCTTAGACCAGGTACAGCTGTACTCAAGCACTGAAATGCTCCCATGGGAAAGCAGCCAGAGCACGTGTAGTCACTTCAAGTGAGCTTCATTCAGCAAACCAACTGGGGCCATCTCAGCAGATGGCACATCCCACGTGCTGCGTGGGTGCTCCTGGGCCACCTAACAACCACCAGCATGGAAGGAAGCATACGTTTCAGAAAGCACATGGATATAGTCTGCACGTTTCCCACAGAAAAACAGACCAGCTTCAGAGTGTGTAAATTACAGTTTTCCTCCAGTAACGGAAGAAACCAGAGGTCCGAGGAACACCATCCCAGCTCCCCATCAAAGTAATGTATCTCAGTTCCTGATGATCCTGGCTATACACTGTAATTAAACATGGGCTACACAGCAGAAAGCTAGTCCAAGCGACCCACACAGTTGTGTTTGAACCTCAGCTGCTTTGCTGTAATGGCATCCCCAAAGTCTCCTTGCTGCTCGTCCTCAGCCTCATCAATAGGGCAAACAGAGTCTACAGCTCTTCCAATGTGACAACTGTCAGGTTAAGAGTGTGCCAGAAAGTCAAGTTTGTAAAACCGAGGGTGGAAGGTGCAAGAAAACCACCAACAGACTTAGGTCATGAAAGATGGCGCAGGGCTTAGACTGCAGAGTGGACATAGCTCAGGGGTTTGTCCAAGTTCTGCAGGAGGAGCAATAGATCAGCAAGAACCTGAACCCTTCCTGAACGACTAGAGCAGAAGAGCATGTCCCATCCACAGCAACAACCTCATTTCAAGCAGAGCCAGTATAATTTTGCCATGTTAATTAGGTCAACAGAATGTAATATTGTCCATCTCTCCAGCATCACGGACACTGACCAACATCCAAGTCATAGAGACCCAAACTGCCACTTGCAAACAAAAAAGAAGACCAACCAAAAAGCACATCCCCACAAGAGCACCCAGCATACCTTCCAGAAATCAGTGCCTAAGTACACAGCCGTTTTCTTACCACAAATAGAAGCACAGTCAAAGAAAAAGCTTTACCAGCAGCCACAGCCACGTGATGCAGCAAAATACTCTCTTCCTGAGCATCCCACTTTATCTGTAGGCTGCCTTTCAATTACTCTTTCCACTTCTGGACAAATATTTACCTCAAAGAAATCTGAGACTGAGTACACACACATACACCAAAGTAAAAAGGAAGAATGCCTCATCTGAACAGTATATTTGACTCAAAGCTCTGCCAAACAACTCAAACTACCCAGAAGGATTTAAAAACTAACAGCCAGATTCCTCTGCCACGACCTTAAAACAGCATTTGACTCACTGCTTGTTTGAGTGTGTTCTGACCTTCGACAGACTGACCCACAAGTCAGCACAGCTTCTTGGAAGGCAAATGCCTGCTCTTGTTATAAAAAGCTCAATACAAAAGCTAAACGCAACACAACTTAAGCACAGGGAAAGCAGCAAAGTGCCTCAAGACTAAATGGAGGCTTGAAGCAGCTCTTTTCAAGCCCAACCTTCTACTTTCTACAGCTGAAGAGATCACTCACCCCGAAAAGGACCTGTGCTTTGAGTTTCAAGCTTTAGACTTGGGTCTCCGGGCTGAACCAGACCTACCTGCACGTTCTCCTCCGTGACCTCGATCTCGGCAGTGTAGATGTAATCAATGAGCTTCCGCAGGGTCTGCCCATCAACGTCTTTTATCTCAATCTTCTTGGCTTTACTTTCAGACATGTCTCCTGAAATTCATTGCAAAAGGACAGTTATTCCTTGCTTTGCAGGACCTCTATGCAGAACTATGCTCCCCACACATCCAGCACATTGCCCTGGTATTTGACTAAAAGGCTGCTCTGGCACCACCCCGGACCATTGAAGGGCAACTGGTGAGATTCCCAGAAGCCACCTAAAAAGCACCTCAACATTTGAAGACGCTAGTGTAAAATAAGTCAATAAATGCAACAAGCTCAATTTCTTGCCAGAAAAGAACCTGCCATGGCTCACCTACATTCAAACATGCATAGGGGCTAAAAAAACCCCAGTATGACCATGACCCTCAACCACATCTCAGCATAGAGACAGAGTCAAAGACAGTGTGGAAAAGTCTTAGGAGAGCTTTTTAATATATATATATATATTTATATATATAGGTAGACAAGATGGGTATATAAGTAAGCTGCAACAGCTAAATTAGGGTGCTTTGAGGTATACCCTACAATAAAACCAAGGCAGCATTACCCTCTTTCTTTGGAAAGAGCACCAAGCACACATGCTAGCAGTTACACCCAGTGCACTGCAAGCTTCTCTCCTAATCTACCCTGCTGTAACCTGTCCACACAGTTACACCCCATGCAAAGAGTCTCTGCAAGAAGCTGTATTTCCCACCTCTTGCCTTCCCAACCTCACACCTCAGAGGCAAGGCAGCCTTCGGAGCCAAACCGCACTGTTCCTCCAAATATATAACTTAATATATGTAACTAGCACAGAACTAGAGCAATAATCTCCCCTATGAATATACAAGTAAAACCTGTATCTGTGTAAAAGCCTCTACATGAGCCTGTGCTTTATGCTCACCTTCCCCATCGCTGTTGCGCGCAGTGTGCAGTGCAGGCAGCATACACACGTACCCCATGCATAACAGGAGCACGTCACAGGAACAAAAGCAAACTGTGTGGAGGAGGAGAAGGAGCTCACCAGGGCCCCTCCAGCATCCACGCACACAGTGACCTCACCCAGGTTTTAATCACCGAGATCTTGAGGAACCATAGAAAAGAAAGAACCAACTCCCAAGCAGAAAGAAACCAGTAAGTGAAAGAAAAAAGCTAAACAAAAGAGAGCACGAAGCAACATCAACTCTTAACCCTGAGCATGAATAATCACTACTCTAAGAAATCTGGTGACTCACTACTGCTGCGGGATTAAGAGGAAAAAGTAGTTCCTGCAGCTGATGGGAGAGATAATTACAGCATACATCTCAGCACAGGGTATGACAAGACGTGGCCAGGGCACATTAAGTGCACAGCAGTCCGATGCTAAAGGGGGTCCAAGCTTGAGCAAAATCTCGATCCTGAAAACTGACCTTTGCAGGCTTCACTTATGCCAATAAGAAGGTAAATAACAGGAGTGGGGTCAGAGCATTTGTCCCAAGGGAAATGTTGACTGAAATAATATTTGCCCCAAATTCAATTTTTAAAATTAAATAGTAAAAAGTTATCCAGAGAAGTTCATGAATACAAATGCACAAGTACAAAGAGATGAGTGACCTACATTTGGGAGGCGTTCAAAGCAGGTAGGGACTCTAATTGATAGAATAAATGTCATCGCCTTCACTCCCTTCCTTCCTCCCAAGAAAACCCCAAACATCTCCAGAGATGAGAGGGGTTTCTCAGAGCAGGCCAGTCCCCTTCAGCCTCCATGGAAGCTGGAGGTGCCTGTGGAGTACCCACATTGGGATACATGGAGCAGCTGGAGCTTTGTCACCAGGACCTCCGGGCCAAGGGCAGGCTTGGAGCATGCAGAGACCAACACAGAAACAGCCTGGAGGGACCGATCTGATAACATCATCTGTCTTTGCAGTGTTCATGTGATACAGGCAACAAAAATAAAGGCTGTGTGGGCTCCCACACCCACCAGCAAGCTGCTGGCCCTGCATGCTAACAGCCTCCTCTGCTCTGGTAACAGCCCTGCACACCATGAGGAAAGGGAGTCTCGTGTGCTGGGCTCCATGGTTGGATGGGATCCAGCCCCTCCAGCCACACTGGCGTGATCAAGCGCCTGCCACTTGCCTGAGGGAGCTGCTCTGGGCATGTCTGTAATGCTGTGGAGTAAGGAAGAACCTGAAGACAGAAGCGAACCAAGGTAGGGGGTGGTGCACAACAGGAGCAGGCAACAAGCTGGCCCTGCTCCAAACACAGACCCAAGGCAAATGCAGACTGAAAGATGGCTGAGGACAACTGAATGGTGGGTCAATTTGGGCATCCTATCCTACACCCCTTTAGAAAAAAGCACCCACACTTTAGAGCCCACAAAACCAGGATGCCTCACCTCAAGACTCAAGCCTTACCTGATACCTTAATTATGGAGTAATTCAAAGCACTAGCACCACCTCACATAAGGGCTGCCCTGCACCAAGCACTGCAGAGACCCCGACCCTCCACTGCTGCAGCCAGGCAGACACGAGGAACAGGGTAGGAGGGAGCAAAGGCAGGTAAACAGGCACAGTGGCTCCAAACAGACCCTCTTTAGGGGACATACTCTGCAGACACCAACCCCTTGTGAAGAGAAGCCCTTCACGTATCACACTCAACACCCTGCCGTGCTTTCTCCATTCCCCTCTGCTCATGAGGGCAGGGAGAGTGCAGAGCTCTCCTGCGTTGTCACAAGATAAACCACGGTCAAAACCACAGCAGCCCGCAGCTCCTTGTTTGCCCTGCCCAGCAGCCTGCCCTGCCTCCTACGGACTGTGCTCCAGAGAGGCTTCCTTGTTTTCTAGAGCTTTTGTTGTTCCCTAAGTTAGAGATATGCTGAAGGGGCACACGAGTGCACTGGATAACAAAACCACAGGCTCTCCTGCATGGTGCAAGCGCTCTGAAGCAGCACACAAGACCTACAAGGGAGGTTTCTGCTTCCTCCTTCAGAACTGCTGAAGCTTCCCCGGCTATCTCAGAGGTGCAGTCCTGGCAGCACCACTGAAGTATCTGTTGTCCTTTCTGAAATGATCGGGTTTTCTTCTAAATGGATAGAATTTACTGCCCCAAATCATCCCCAGAGAATGGTGCCAATGAGGAGGTGCCACCATCCAAAATGCTCTTCAAAAGCTCGTATGGGAAGCAACACTCAAGGAGGAAGTGCTGGGTCCTAGCTCTCCTTCAGCAGTCTAATATACAAAATGGAATATGTGCCTGCTTACCAGACTTTCCAAAGCTATTTCAAAGTGGAATAGCTAACCAAAGGATGCTAGATAGTTTAGGAAAGACCCCCAAGGTTATGAGCCCCAAGGCAGGCCCAATTTACAGGGGCAGGGCACATAGAGCAAGCATCAGGCAGAGGGATGAGCCGAAGTCATCAGCTTGTTTCTCACTGTTCACAGCTTTACACTGATCATTCACTACCACACAGCTGTTGGCATTGCCAGGGGACCCTCCAGCTCCATGTGCCCCCAGAAACTGGCTCCTCTGGTGGGGACAGTGCGCACAAGCAGCTCCTGCCCATCCTGCAAACACCCATGTGGCGTGGCTGCCGCAAGCCATTGTTTTGCTTGGCTGATGTCCGGAAACAAACCCCAAACTACCAAGCCATGACGACCAACCACAACTCAAGCTGTGACTTTATAATCTCCCCCCCTCCAGAGAATGAACCACCACACAAGTGGAAGAACATCATGCATCCTGCCTTTGCAAGAGAGAGATCCACACCTCAGAAACCTGGGACCAGACCAAAAGCAAAGGGAGAATTGGTCTTTGTGTGACCCACTGCCCCCAGGGACCAGCTATCACCCAGCCCAGGGCGGCTGCAGAGCCGGCCACATGACGGTGGTTAGCTGATTACTGTTTAACTCACAGCATGAGGGATTACACAGCCCGGAGAATTCCTGCATGGAAACAGGAGCAGCCCCACACTACCACCTTCCCCATAGGGTGACCTCTAAGGAGCAGAGGGGTTTGACAATCATTTTTCTTTCCTAAACTTCTCATGAGGAAGGAGCATCACAAGCACTTGCAGCTTCTCCTCAAGGTGCCCTGCACCAACACCTCTGAGTAGCATTTGCTTTAAGGGACCTTAAAGTCCAGTTCCAACCCCCTACCACAGGCAAGGACACCTTCCCCTAAAGCAGGCTGCTCCAAGCCCCATTCAACCTGGCCCTGAACAATGTCAGGGATGGGGCAGCCACAGCTTTGCTGGGTACCCTGTGCCAGTGCCTCAGAAACCAAAGCACTGTGCTCTGCATCCAGCAAAGCAAATAAACCAAGGTCTAATCACAAGGCTTTTAAAAAGGAAGAAGCAACTCCCAGACTGCAGGCAAAGGGACATGAAACAGGGACAAAACTCAAACCTCATGGTAACAACCATCCCATGGAGTGTACAAGCATTTCTTTGTATTTGGTTAAGCCAGCTCCTGGAAAGGAGTGCAACAAAAAGGAAAGATGCTAAGGAGCTCCTGACCAGACTGACTGTACTAGGATGATTTAAATAAGCTGGTCCCTGCCCTGCTTTGGGACTAGCATGGCTTTTTTCACTGCCTTATCTGGATACTGCCTCCAAAGTAACCTGCTATAGGGATCAGGCAATCAGAGCAAGAATTTTGTCCTCTTCTTCCCTTCACACTGAAGTTGTGTTGCCAAAATATATCAGGCTGCTAAAACACACTGGGATCCAGAGAACAACGGTGTTATTTCGGGCAGCAGCAAACAGTGCCATGGGAGATTAAACATCTGTGACTGCAAATCAGCATCAGCAGGGCTGAGCCTTCAAACTACAACTCCTGTGCCAGCTACTCCTTTGATGTGCACCATGAGCATTTAGGGCACTGCACACGTGCTTGATGTTAATGATGTGTTTTCATGACCCAAGGTCTTGTTAAGGAGGGAAAAACCAACCCAAAAAGCAGGGAGCCAAACCTCATAGTAACCTTCCTGTGACTCACATGCTACCTACTTACCCCACACCCATACACTACACCTCAAGCAATTAGTCAAGGATGACCATCATCACCCAGCAAGTGCAGCAAGCTGCAGACCTAACCATATACTACTTCTTCCTCAAGGAAACCCTTTCCCTGCAGGCCATGCCTACTGCCTGCGCTCAGCTCCTGTCAAGAGACGAAGCCAGAAGCCCCTGGGTTTGCAATGGCCCATTAATGCCCCTCCCTGCACATTAAACCCAAGTACAGTGTGTGGTGTCAAGAAGAGTACCTGTAAACATCGCACAGAAGTAAGGGCTGCAGGCAGCAAGCACCACGCGGTGCGCTTCCATCTCCACGGTTTCAGCCACAATCACCACGTCACACAGGAGCCGTTTGCTGGAAGAACACCAGAAAAGACAAAGGTCACTTCAGAACTGCTGGTCAGGCAGAAAGATACATCAGTACAGCCTGAAAAAGCAAGCAGAAGACCTGCTGTTACACACAAGGCACCTGAGCTCCTGCCAAATCCCAGTGGAACGTCCTCTAATCCTTCAGCTACCAGCCCTTATCAGTATTTGCACACAAAGCAAAGCCTGAATCCTTCAGTGCTGCAGCCCTGCCTGTGGTTCTGCTTTTCCCAGAACAAAATAAATCGATCTGGAAGCCAAACTATATATGCTGCCCAAAGAATGGATGGGTAAGGGGCTCCTTCCACCTCTCAAACAACTAGGGCTTGGAGAAGGCACAGAAGAGCCTAAGAGTTTGGCCGCTACCTGAAGCCAAGCTCTACTAGATCTATAAGACAAGAAACAGCCATGCAAGTGCTTTCATCTTTCCACAGGGGAAAGATAGAGTGGGAAAACTGAGTTATTTCTGTACTTTGTTACATGTTTGCCCCTAAAGAACATGACCACCAAAACATCTTCTGGCACCTACCAGTGCAAAGGCTGCCTCAGTGAGGAAATGTCAATCACTGGGGCTCATCCATGGGCCTGAGGACTTGGTTTGCCACATGAATTAGTCTGGGATTAAAGAGTCACTGGGATAAAGAACTGGTTTCCAAACAGAAACCAAAAAAGTTCTGAGCTCCCCCAGTGACTCCTTGTGCAGCTTTGGAAAAGTCACTTCATTAACTACTGACCTTTTCTCCTACCCCACGTATGTCCTTTGAGGATTCATTAGTTAATGTTTGCACAGGGCTTCGGAGATGCTGACAGCTCGAAGTGCTCAGCCTCCCAATAAGTTGGTTTAAGCTGTGTGAGCATACAAATGCAAAATGAGGGTGTTCTTTTCAAATGTCAAGCCTGAAAAAGGAGCAGGGTCTGTGAGTCTAATGTTGCCTTCTCTTCAGAAATGCTTATCCCCACACTGCACTTTGTCTTGAGGAAACTGCATATCAAATAAACATACATGAGCTTCTAATGGACTTGGTATGTTACCTCTTCTCCATATACTGGAATACATGAATAAAACATCTGTGAAATGGAGGGTTATAGCTGAAATACAGGAAGAAAGTAGGAACTGGCAGTCTGTGCTCTACATTCACCGCAGTTTGGAAGGGGTCATGACAATGAGGGTTGCTCTTTAACAACCTCTTAATGGAGGCTTCCTCATTTCATTCAGCTTATGCAAACAGTACTCTGCCCAGTTCCTCTTTGGAGTATAGTTATCTACAGCACCACTCATGAAATTAATTTCATCTACATTTGAAAGCTAAAAATTTCAAGTGAGCAACATAAGTAGCACATGGGGACATAGTTTAAGTGGTGGATTGGGCAGTGCTGGGTTAACAATTGGACTCAACCATCCTAAAGGTTTTTTCCAACATAAACAGTTCTATGACACTATATAGCAAAGAGATTAATGGCTTAGCAAGGTTTTCCTAGACCCTCTGTATGAGATTTCTGCATGCATGTGAATAGAGGCACTATTATTCAAGGTAGCTGTTCACACTGTTGGCAGCTTAACGGATCACAACCTCAACACACATACAATAGACATGTTTTACCACTGCAGTATTGCACAAGATCTAGTTAACTACAGGCACTGGGAAATATTGTCCATCTCCAGCTATTCCCACTACGCTTCCATTAACAAAGGAATAAGAGCAGCACAACAGAGTCTTGAATATAGCTGCACAAACCTCTATTTTCAGATCCTTTGCTTTCAGGACAAAGAAAGGACTAGAGGGATGACAATTTCACAAGAAATGCCACACTCCACTCCATGTAATTGTTACAAGGGAAGGACATTTCCATTTTCTGCTCCTATACAACTGAGAATCACTGTCAGGCATCTGTGGAAGGAGCCATTCCTAAACCTTCTCCACACCAGAGAACACATATATGGGGAAACTACTTAATCCACAGAAGAGAGGTGGTTCTTACAGCTCAAGTACTTTGAGCGTGCGGGAAGAGTAAAGGGTGTTATCTGCTTTCATCATATCATCTGGATCGTGAGGGAACACATGTGTATGACATGTACTTCCCACAGGAATTCTTTAAAACTTGTGTTTCTGAGTCTCTGTTTGAAAGGTAAAGGACTCAAATGAACTAGTCTGAGAAATGCCCACTGAACTTCTAGGTGGTGCATGGGACAAGAACAACCAAGACACAGCTCAGGTTTAACCAATGCCACGAACCACACTGATGGTGCGGTAACAGTGGATCTTGAAGACTCTGCTTGCTGATACTCTTCAGCTCCATCTCCCTGTGCCCATGTAGGTGTGCAGAGACCAAAGGTGCTCTCTTTCAACCAATATCAGGGGTTTTAAATCTGCAGGTGAGAGATGACATTCCTCCTGAGTCGTTGTCTTTTTTACACTCCCTCTTTTGGAGGGCTGAGCCAAGACTGAGCGAAGCTGCCAGTTAAAGAGAGTAAGAACATTCATAATCTTTGGTCTGTAATTACACGGAGGTGTCTTAATGTTTGTAATGTTCTATTATTGGTTTTCAGACCATTAGCTAAGAACATCTTTTACAGCTGAATTTGCTGTAAGTAATGGAAAAGACTAAATGAACTGTCATCTGTAAATGAAGGCTATTGCTCAGCTGATGTTTTTGAGCCATAGCTGGCTTCCTTCTGCTGGGAAGACAGAGAGGTCTGAGATCGGGAAGAACAACTCACCACTATATTTTAGCTGTTTCTTCTTACTTGTTAATTCCCTACATGAAACCATTAGTGACAAAGATGGCACAGAATATTTGCTTTTAAGTCTCCCAGGAGCCTTTCTGTCCCAATCAAAACATTTCTGCTAATCCAAAGAGGGTGTCCATTAAGTCAAAAGTGTACCTCCGCAATTCGTTCATGACCTTGAATGCTTTTCTCATGTGAGAGGGATTGACTGTCACTGTGCACTGGTCCTTTTCATCTTCAGCTGTCTCAGAGGATCGGGAACTCTGCTTAATGCTGAAAACACAGACAAAAAAAAGGAGCAGAAAGTTTGATTCAGTGACACTTAAAAAAAAGAAGTATCATAAAACTGCAGCGCAGGGTATTATACACAGAGTTCCTTGGATGTTTGTTAGTCAGCTCAGGTTCACCATATGAAGAGCATCACAAAACACAGCTACTTCTGTATGGATGTCGAAAGCCAACCCAGCCCACATTTCAGTCAGCAGGGAAGAAAAGGAAAAGGTGCCAAACACTTGAGGACAAAGCCCAGCCTCACAGGCTTCAGGCCAGGAAAGCAGTACAAGTTGAAATTCAAGCCAGGACATAATTGCCTCACTGAATAGAAAGAGACTTCGGCACTGGGAACTACCAGGGTACCACAGATAGCTTAACATCCATACAGAGAAAGAGAAGTTTAGTCTTCAAAGGCCCATCTGAAAAATGCCAGTACACAATACATGACTTGTATTGTCTTCTATAGAGGCAAGTAGCAAAGGACCATTAAAACTCCCTGCACAGCTTCCCAAGCATTACAGAGGCCACATCCAATTTTCATTTTAGAAATAGGTCTGTTTAGTGCCACTAAAATGTATAGAAGGAATCATTAAACCAGACCTGTCAACCAGAACCACCAGCTATATAGGTAATGTCAAACCAGAGGCACCCAGTTATGTGTTGTGCTTAACCAGGCCAACAGGTGCCTAAGGCACATACGTGTCCTCATTGCTCTGTTGGGAGCACTGGCTCTTTATATGGAATTGACATCGGGTCAATATCTCTACCTCCCTGATCTAAGTGTGAGAAATCACTCAGAGCTAAAGGTCTCTGACTATGAAAACAGCAACATTTAGAGGCAGGTCCCTGCTCCGCTTGCACCCACAGCTCGCCCCTCCAACCTGCCAGCAGGCAAACGCAAACAAGGCAAGCCAAGCAAGGCTGTCCATCTCAAAAGCAGACCCCAAGCAAAGGCAGACCTCAGGAGGTAACCCCATCATCACCGTGCACCTGACTTAGAGACCTCATGGGGAGTTTTCCTTCCAATAGTCTCCCTCAGCTTCACATCTGTCCCCTCCTCCCTACCACCTTTTTGGCTGGGCTTATATCACAATAAAAAAGGCTGAATCAGGTTAAACCAACAGCCTGGGCAGCCCAGCAGCACGGTTCTACCAGTGACCAGAAGATGATGTCTGAAGAAAGGTTCAAAGCCAGAGAGGTGTGGAAGAATCTTCCCCCAGAACAGCCTTCCAGCCTCTATGCACGCACACGTTTATTTATCCATTTTTCCTCTGAGAAACCCAAAATTATTCACAATTTACACCTTACAGGGTGTGCAGCACTTGCTGAACTCTAGACCCTCCCCATTACCAGCATCGTGTCCCTTGAGACAACACAAAGCTCTTTGCCCCTCCAGCTGTCCTCAGTGGGTTGCACTGTCCTCCTTAGAAGCAAGCCACTAAATAGCAGCAAAGCTGCATGCAGCTTGAATACACGCCTCCAGACTGAGTGGCCTCCAGCTTTGTGCCCAACACAAAGGTTAATGCCAACCACCAGCCAAGTCCAATTCTTTCACTTTGCTGAGCAAGTGAAGTATTTTCAGTGGTAAGTGAAGCCGCAAGGCTGAGCACAGCATCACTCAGCACATGTCCCGGTGCGGGAGACAGCTTCCCAGGCTCTGTTATAATCGTCATCCAATTACTGCAGCATGGCTGGACTGAAAGGGAAAAAACCTCAGGAAGAAGAGTACCTCATGTTAAATGTTCAGTATTCAAGGGACTGCACCAGGCAATGACACAATTGGCTCCTCCATCACTGAAGAAAGCCGAACTCAGTCTGTGCCACACGTACGGCCAGCAGCATTCATAAGCACAGAGCAGCAGCAGCACTCAGGTCTGCACACCCCAGCAAGAGAGCCTCCTTGCTCCAAGGACACCCCAAATTCAGGTACACCTCAATGTTGCATCTATCAAAAGCTCTGGTTGAAATCTCAGACCAAGTGAAGTTTGACCACAGCTTTAAACACCCCAGTGTAGACCTTACGGCATACCGGAGCCAAAGGGTGAAAGACGAAGCTGTGGAAGCACAAGTGACTTCATTGAGCTTTCAGTCTCCAAAGCCAAAGCACGCACAGGAAGAAAACAAAACCACCAAAACAGAAAGAAAATGCAAAATAGGAAAGCGAAAGCGAAAGGCAGCAGCAGCTCAAGCCAGCGCTGAGGACACGACAGCCCCTCCGCCACCAAACACTGCTGCGGGCACATTAAAGACAGACCTACAGGATCCGTAATCCAGTGATGCACACAAAAATCACCAGGATTCCTTAACATGGAAAAGCACACAGCTGAGACTTACGTATTTATTAGTACTCCAGGGCCAGGGACCAACAATTAGGTTCAAATTTTACCACTGGCAAAAGATGCAACTCAATGGACATGGCAAGTTTCAGCGAACATCAAAGTAAGTGTCAGATCACCAAGCCTTCATAAAGCCTCCACTCCACCGTTTGTCCATTTTACACCAATGTTTGTGTATTTTAAAAGCAAAAACCTTGTTTCAGAATTCCTAAGATCAAACAGTTCTTCCTAAAAAGCCTCCTACCAGAGCCAGGCTCAGCTCTATTAGCAGGGTGGATTCCCCACTTTGCCACAGGCTCACCATAAGAAAATACTGCGGATTGTCTGGTTAAGAACTCCTTTCAGAAAACCCCAAGTTATGCCATTTAAAGTTTGTTTCCATATGACTCATAAAAAAACACATTTGAAAAACTAATGGCCAAGAGCCTTTAACTCATCTCTGAGTTGACTCAGCTTCCACAGAGCTGCATTCCAGTAATGGGCAGAGGATGAGTTTATCTGGCAGAAAGATTTCACACCCCCAAGCACACGCTGTCAGAGATCACCAACACATTTCCAACAGAGAAATGCAAGAACCCAAATGCTCCAAGCAAATGCAACCTGCAAAAGCAAAAACTACCTCCGAGAAGACCAAAACAGTGCGCTGCACAGGGGTTTTCCCTCACAGTACTAAAAGCTATTACACTTATTATCCTGCTATATTAATGGAGCAAAGCAAAGGAGGAACAGGGTGCTCTGATCAAAGGTACCAGCTGAGAACATGCAGATGTGCTGGACCTCATGACTATGGAGACTTTCTCCCCAGCACCTTCACATTTGCCTACCGCACCAGCAGGACACTCAAGCAGGCTGCCACCAGCTATTTGTTCTATTCCTGGGCTATCCGAGGCCATGCACCGAGCAAATGGACAAATGATTTCATTTCCCTGGGCCAGATGAACAATCTCATTAGGGACACAGCAGGATTCTCCTAAAATAAGCAAAGAGGCTTTTCCCTTTCAAAGAGCACCAACGCCACCACCACCTCCCGCACAGCCCTTCTACACTGTCCGCCAGGATGAACCCTGATTTGAGAGTCCCCAGTTAAGCCAGAGAAGCTAATCGCTGTCCAAACCATGTTCGTCCTCTCCAACACCCACTAGCAGGGCTCAGCTCACAGCTCCTGCCTGAGCACGGCCACATACCAACCAGCAGAAAGGTATTTTAAACCCCATAACCCGTGGCTGTGCTGCACGCATGTACCAGCTATAAAGTTGGGTTGCCTTAGTTACCAGCAGTAATTACAGATGTCTTTGTAGATTACGTGAAAGAATAAAAGCTTTCCTTAGAGCTAAACTGTCCCCTGGCAAGATTATTGCTGTGCAGAGAGCTGGTAAACCCCAGGAACAAAAATCCCAGCTCTGACAAAACCAACCCTACCACTGGCTTTATGCAAGCCAGGAGTTCACCCTAAAGAAGGGGCAGATCTCAAACGTCCTCTCCTTCAGTCCTTCTTACATTGGAGAGATGATGGGACATGTCCAGCCCAGCCTTATGCCGATCACCAGCCGTGGGGGGGTCCTCTGAGAGCTGATCTCACCTCCTTACTGCACAGCACAGGCTGCAATCTGCTCTCCTGACCCATCACACGTCCCATCACACTGGCCAAGGGGTCAACAGGGCTCAGTGACCTCCCCTCCCACATCACGAGCAATCCAACACCTCCACAGGCACTTCATCTCCTCTGTGACATGTTGACTGTAAATTCTCAAAGCAAATGGAGCTTCTTTGTGGGATATGTTACCGTCATCACCATTAAGATGTTAATGCTCAGTTTCTCAGAGGTTTGACACAGCTCTGATCTAAAAATCTGATAGATGCCCATCTACTAGTGACCAAAACTTAAATGCTTCCACTAAAATAAATGGAGACTAAAATATTTAGTATTTGCAAATGAAAAATCATCTTACCTTAACTGGCACAATTCTCTGTTTAGAATCAATGGCCAAAATCATGGTGCAAATACATTATGCCCAGCAGTTTTATTTCTCAAGTCAGGCAGACACAGTAAGAAAGAGGTGTCAGTGTAATGGCTTCTTTATAAAAATCTCAGTTTCTGCATTTGCCTTTAGGTATAAACAGAGACAGCAAAAAAAAAAAAAAACATGACTGAAGGAATCTAAAACCTGAGATGGATTTGGGGAGGATTTCAGAGAAACACATTCTCATTAAACATACGGGAGGAAGCAGAATGGAAAGGATTATGGGCCTTTTAATAGCAATATTATTTGCCTATTTTGTTGACTTTTTCCAGTGCCTCCATCAACATGGGGAGATCAGCTTAGAAAAACACACAATTGGTACACAACAGCCCCCAAAAAGGATATTCATATCAAAGGAGGCCTCAGGGGAAGAGCAGACCTCAGGAACTACTGAGGAGAAAAGTCATTGCTGACAGTAATGGAAACAACACAAAATAACCCAAATACAAGAATACAATTTGCTTTCAAGGGCAAATATTGTATTTCTCAAACTCAAAGTTAAAATTACAAGCGCTTTAATTCTTTAACCCCCCAAAACAGCATTCCAGGGTTGTTTTCCTACTGAAGCTCCAATACATCTTGCACATTCAGAGCCAGAGTCCCATGCCTTATGTAATTCCTCCATAAAATGAAAGCCCCTGTCAGCACAGTAAAAGGAAAACAGGATTCTGAAATGATTTCTTGACAAATGTGGATGTTTTAGGTTAAATTCCCCTTGCCCCCAGCTGCTGCTGTTGCTCATGTGCAGTGACATGGGCACATAATACCACTGAACCACTCGGATGTGCAGGTTATCAGGATATTTGAGTCCAGGCAGGCTCAGGACCAGTCACAGGTGATGTGACCACCACCACCGTGTACCTCACCCGCTGCAAAAATGGGCAAAGCAGTAACATCAAAAACCAGAGGGAATTTTGCTGTCATGAAAGCCACAGAGTAAAATTCGAGGTCTACTCCGCATGACATACATCTGAGTTGAAATGCAAAGCAAAAGTACAAAACAAGAACAAAACCAGCCCACGGTGCTCACACATCAAGGTCATTTTAACACCTCCTCCTCCTCCCAGGCTTGCTCAGATCAGACAAAGCAGCCCTAGCACAGTGCCACACAACATGCCCTTTCTCACCACAAAGCAGGTGAGTATTTCCAGCCACATTACCACTGCCCGCAACCAGTTCAGGGCTGCCTTCCCCTTCCTAAAAACTGGAAATACAAGCAGCAATTTGGGTAATCATTCCTCACTTCCAGAGGCAGAGAATGTGCTGATGGGGACGGTCCTTCATGTTCTAAAAACAGATGGTCTGGGGTAAAAGGATGAAGCAAAACAGTTCAGGTACTTTCCCGATGACTTTTTCCCAGCTAAAGGCCTCCAGTCAAAATGAGACCATTGCTGGTAAACAGAATATAAAGGTAATAAGTAATACTGCCAGAGACAATCCCAGCCTGGGGCATCAAAACAGCCCTGCTCCATATATATAAAACAAGAAGGAAAACCCATTCCACGGGCTAGTATCAAGTATACAAGCTTCTACTTGAAATTAATTGCTATCTGGATTAATATCCAGAGATGCCATTCACACCCTTAAGGGAAGCAGAAGCCCCACAGTGTAATTTAAAAGAGGGACACAGCAGGCTGAAAGCTCTGTTTTGCACATGAAATACACAAACTATTCCAACCTTTGAGTCACATACAGGTAGAAAACTGCCCTTCGGAGCTTGGAAAGCAGCTCCCACAGGCTGCTGCCAGTGTTTTCCCTCGGCAGAGGGAACATTCCCAGAATTTGGGGGTTGACCACTGCTTGGTTTGCCAATGTATCACATTTAAACAAAACTTCTGCCAAGCCCTGGCCATTAGCACTACCAGTGGGTCAAGCCCCCCTCTCTGTTCCCCCACGCCCTGCAAGGTCGCCAGTACAAAAGGAAGCACTCGGCATATCCTGTTTTGCGAAGAAACACCAAAATCCCAAACCCAAACCAGCTTCATGTTTAGTTTGACGCTGTATAAGCAAGAGAAAGGCTGCCCGACAGAGGGGAGGAAGAACGAAGGCAGAGCCGAAACACTCAATGTCCCTCTGGCATCTATGAAGTTCATGCATAACAATAACCTCTTTCACACATCAGGTAGACTCTGTGAGCCCTTCTGCACACAGTTTTTGGAGCAAAACAGCTGCCTTGCAAGGCATAAAGTCTATATGGCCCAGCTCCCACGCGAGGGAGACACTGGATCCCCTCCTGCCTGTTGTAGCACCCGCGTACAGCCTCCACATACCCAGCCAGGTAAATCGACCCCTAAAGGCTCCACAGACGTTACGCCGTTTCATTCATGACTTAAAACCGCAGCAAATATCAATGGGAATATCCCCAGGTGAATGCCCAAGTCAGTTCCAGGTACAAGAAAAGCAGATAGAAGCCTTTGTGAGGCACGTCCTGTCGACCCAGCAGCGCCCCAGACCGCAAACACCCCCGGAGCAGCCGCTCTCCCACCTCGTTATTCACATCTAACACATCCAACGAGAAAACCACCCCGTTCCTCCGCTGTGCGGATATGGGGCGAAGCAGCCTATCACCATGACAGTGCAACATCCATCCATGGAAGGGCAGCGCGCATCGCTGAAGGTGCTT
>JANRGW010042409.1:0-18670 GCA_024733675.1 Psilopsiagon aymara
CCGCCTGTCCTTGCTTCCACCTTTTATAAGCCTCTTTTTTCCTTTGAATTTTCCTCAGCAGCTCCTTATCCATCCAAAGAGGTCTCCTGGCCCTCCTGCTGCACTTCCTTCTAGTTGGGATGCATCTCTCCTGAGCTTGTTAAAAGAAAACAGTCTTGTATTTAGGAATAAATGTTCTGAAGAACCTTAGCTTGTAAGCCCAATCCTCTGCAATCAGAAGCAATCAGGGAGTTCTAGGAAGCCACCCTTTAGCTGCTCTGGATTTTTTTATGCACCCTAGGCCTCAATGCACATCTCAGCATTCTATAACAAACTCACAGTCTGCAATAAAAGATGAAATGCTACAGCAGGAGGCAGAAAAGTCAAGGAGAGCCTCAGTGTGCTAGGCTCTTGTAGTTAGGTTTCATAAAAAAAATCACAGGTCTTAAGAACCAGACCTATTCCCACACAATGAATAAGACAATCTCCACCCCTCATTTTCAAACTCTTCAATGAACATTTCCACTTAACTCTTCACACCTTCATTATTCAGTCCCCCACTAGATCAGTCAAGTCCTCAATTTTTTAACATTTTTTCTCACTGAAATGATGAATCTGTGTCTCTTTACTACTCCAAATATAAACCTGTTGAGCCTTAGGTCACTGTATGCACCCATTACCCTCAATTTCTTACGGACGTGTTTTGTATTCGTCTCACATCTACACCTTCAGTCAGTAGACTTGATTCTTATTGGTAAGCATATATTTTCTGTTCTTCTGTTTTCTAGCTTGCCTTCTGTCTGGATATTATCCTGGTATTTGTAAAGGACATGAACACCATTCCTCATTGAATTCCATTAAGTCTCTTTGCACTGGTTGTCTTCCTCTCTGGGGGATTAGCCATCATCTGATGCTACTGGCTTTAACCTTGAACCCCACCAAAACAAATCATCACTTCATTACTTATTTTGTTGTGCTCACCCTATAGCTTTCTGTCACACAGGCCTTTTTCACAGATGCAATTTCCAGCTTTGATATTTTATACCCAACCTCAGAGTTTTTTCCTCTATCATCTCCCCAAAGTCCAAAAAGAGATCTTTGTTGCTTTCATCTGCATTGCCAGTCCTCTGAAATTCATACATCTTCAGTTCCTGAATCAAATCTGATATTCTCCATACTGCTGGCATAGCAGCTATTTCTATCTTCTTAATTCTCACCAGAAACAAAGCAAAAACAAAGCACAGGTTCATGTACTTGTCTCTACAGGTTCCCACTTTTGTATGCTGTCATGTTTGCTAACTTCCTGTTTCCTTCACATCTACAGCTTTCTGCCTCAGGCAGTGGCTTTCTGTTGCAATTGTTTTTTTGTCAAAACCACATTAATATTTTTGGGGTTTTTTTAAGCAGCTTTCATTTTCCTAATCAAATTTGAAATACACAAAAAGCACAGACAAAACAACAAGTGAGCTGAAGTGATTTTCCAGGATTAGGGGATTTGAGGAAGTTATTCATCACTCAGAAAAGTGCAACATTTTGCGAAAGCTTGCGAAAGCTTGCTTCCAGCACAAATCTGCAGGAAATTAGCTTATAGAAGAAGAAAGAACCCACCAAGCTGTTGCTTGAAGGATAGGTGTCCAAAAGACTGACCAAGGCATGTCTGGTTTACTATGCAGGAGCGAGGTTTATGTTGCTGTGATGGGGCTGAATTGCTTTTAGAGCTTGCCCAGTATATGCATCAACTTTAGAAAATCTAACAAACATAGCACAAAAAAAGTTATCTTTTCTGGTCTTTGACGAGATCAGTTCTTCATTACTCATATCATTCTCCAGAAACGATAGCTCATTATGGCCCAAGAAGCCTAATGACCTTAGGAAGTCCAAAACTTTATTTGCCTAAGAGTAAGATATACCTGCTCACATATATCTTATCCATACCCCAACCATATGGCTCCTTACTTATTCCTTTTTCACCAGAGAAGAACTTGGAGCTTAGGCTTCACTGTACATTTAGTTTCTTTGAAAAATACATTGCTATATTTTTTTCAGGGAATTGACGGACATTGGTAACAATAATGACATTTCCTGGAAATAAAGGTTATAGTATCTAGTCAACATGATGCATACATGCCATTCACTGACTTACAGCTTTTAAAGCAGAGCATATGGTCTTCCTACACAACACCTAAAAATTCTCAATTTCTGGAGGACATTCTCAATTTCTGGAGAAATACTTGAAAACAAAATACATTTTTCTTTGCATAAGGCATAGTTAAAGCATGTGACTTTTTGCCCGGGGACATTTATAATACTCCAAGTTTATGTGTCCAAGAAGTAAATTGTGCAAGAACATGTACCACATTTATCAGAAACTTTTCTAGCTTAAAGAGCCCATGTGCCATGAATCACATGAACAGAATAAGAAGCCTGAATAAGGTTTCTCCAGGGAAGGAGTGGAAATCCAGAGATTTCAGAGGAATTGACTATAAAAACTGTAAGCAAGAAAATTAAACAGCATGCTCATAACAACATCTGAACAGACAGACAGACATACTAATGATTAGTCAGTGTTTATTTCTTCATAATAACAACAGTAATCAAATCAGTGCAGGAGAAGAACAGTCTCAGTGCAAGCCAAATATGCTAGAGTACACAAGGGTGTGCTTCTGTTGGGGGGAAATTGTTTGAAAAAGGAGTTTGCTCTTAACACTCAGAGAAATTAAAAATTACTCTCTTCTCTAAAAACACAACATGAATTATGTATGACAAAAACTGTACTTTTATCTGTGTACAGTAAACATCTATGTTGCCATTTAAGAAGGACCACTTCTTTGAGTTGTTTACAATGTCTTTATCCAGAAAATTTTAGTTTGTTTATGTAAGGATGAGCACTGGGCAAGTAAACCTCTTGATCTGAGCTGATACTGCATATTTTTAGTAGTATAAAAGTTTAATTTTAATTTGCTAACATTTTTCATGAAATTGTTCCAAAAATACTGAAATTTCACCTATGATGTGCACTGAGTAAGAAGTAACAAGAAGATTGCCAGCAAGTGAATGGTCGACCTTTTAGGACTTCAACTGTATGTTCAAATTGTGCATGTATGAATCCAATGTGTTTCCTAATCCACTAATGAAAATAATAGACACACCTTTTTAGAGTCTGTTTTGCCAGAGTCATCTTTCATCATAGCCACAGCCCTTTCTCCAGCAGGGAGGTAGCATGGCTACACTGAGTGTGATGTGACTTACTTGTCATCATCTGCCAGCCTGCTAAGACAAAGTATTCCTCTCTTTGGAAAGGACACAGCCTCTGACATAGCCAGCCCTTGTAACAAAGTCAAAACTGAATCAGCATTTAAGGAGAAGGACTTCCCACCTCCTGCAAAGGAATGGCAAGTGTGTACTGTGGGGCAGCCGAGCATACATTGGCCTGGATAGACAACACAATATTGGAAATCTTTTACAGTGTGAAGTCAGCTAAGCTTCTGGGGATGTTCCAAACACAATGTGAACAGTAAACAATTTCCCAGCATATTTTCGTAGCAACTGAGTGCAGTGGCAGACCAGTCTATGGAGTTTTGTATTGCAATTATTACGACTAAAATTTCTAGTGTTTCAAAAAACATTGCTTAGCCACAGTTCTTAAACTCTACCAGCAGCTTAGATTTCATACAATATTCAGTAGTTCAATAAAAACTCTTCTTCAGAGTTAATGGAACTATCTAATGTGGGTACAATGATTCATTTTTATAGAGAACTTACTCTACACTAAGAATCTGGTTTGGTATAAGAGTATTAATTAAACTACATGACTGCAGAAGTGCACCTCAAATTCTCCTTGAGCTGCAAAAGAAAGTCATTTGCTTACAATTTTGTGATCAAAGTGATCTATATGTGCTATTAATATAGTCTAAGAGCTGAAAGTAAAATACTGTTCTAAAGATGTTCTAATAATCACATTTCCCATGAAGCCAAGAGACCTTAGTTTTCCCAAGGCAGATGAAAGCTGTAAAGTTCATTAAGACAGAGTTCTGCAGGGATGTGTGTGCATGTATGTGTGTGCCGGCAATTTTAGCTTGACCTGTGTCAGATGCTGACAGAAGAGTTTTCAGTGTTAGTATAGAACTAAATTCATGCTACTCCGAACTTTGTGGAAGAGGTTCAAGTCCAGCCTTCCATGGCAGGTATCTCTGCAATCATTCATCCTGAAGCTATAAATTGCCTCAAGAAATTAGAATATAATTTGCATATCCTCAGTCCTTGTGTTCTATGTATTGCTAAACTACAAATGTCCAACTATCCCCAGACCATGATTAATCAGCTTTTTAAGCACCTCATATCTCAGAGGAAACCAGATGGAAACGTCATGTTGGTCCTCTCCCTTCTCTCATTCTCTCAGACTTGGTGAAAGCCAACAAGCCGAAGTGTCTTGCTCTCCCACCTCATTCTGAAGTGTGGACCTCTGTTGAGAAAATCCTATGTCATAAGATGCTAAAAACCAAAGAAATCTTCAGCATGTCACAACCATACTTAAGAAAAAAGATCACACAGACTAAATTGAATGCCATATATTATTAAATGCAATATATTAATTTTGAGTAATACTGTAACCATTTAAACTAACTTAGAGCTATTCTGGGAATGAAATAGACCTTAATAGAGATCAAACAGCCATGAGATAAACACTTTATAACTATAAAGATGTTAAGCAAAAGTTTCAAGCACAGTTTTTGCACAAGAATCAGAAGTTGCCATTCATTTTCCAGAATCCAAAAAGAACAATTTCGATCTTGGAACTTAGACCAAAAAACCAGGACCCAAACCCAGTTTGAGTCCTTTCAGACAGTGCATGATGTGCTAGATGCTGTAGAGCTAAGCCCTGAAGGCACTGCTAGTTGTGTTAATTGGTTTATTATTACAAGGAAAATGCCTGTTGGGTGCAAAAAAACCGTGGGTCAGCACTTACAGAGCGTTTCAGAAGTAGCCATGGCTTCTTGCCGCTTAAGTGTAGTTTATTTCTAAAGGGAGATTGGCTTCAGACGCATTACTTAGACTGCTAAGAGCTACCTCAGTGATTGTATTGAGTGGGATGCAGTGATTTAACCAAGGGATGTGAGGTATGGGTGGAATACAGTGTTTGTTGCATGAGATAGGATTGGAAAAGTGAAAGGAGACAGTGTTCATACTTTAAGTGCCTAAATTAGGATTTAATCTCTTTAGGCTCTCTTTGGTCAATAAGAAGTCACAGGTGCACAGTTATGTTAAGACATGACCCATCTTCCTCACATATATAATACAGGGAGCTCCTAGAGTCTAGCTTCCTGTGTTTAGGGCAAAGTTAAGGAGTGCAATCACTGAGATGGCATTTTGCATAGTGTTTTGCTTATGCTCCCTAACAGAACAAATATCATCTCCAAAATGGATGCAGCAGCCCAGACATCCTGGGGTGCAGTCCTGGGATTCCGGGAGCATGGAATAGGAGAGGGGGAGACTCTATCATAACCCTGAACCTGATGTGATGGCTACTGGAACACTGCATCTACTCTGAGGACCACAGTTCAAGACAGATATTGATGGACAAGCAAAATTTTAGAGAAGTGCCTTAAGAATGACTAAATTACTGAATAATATTCCTTCCACAGAAAGAATAAAAGACTGAATATCATGCCTTCTAGTCAAGGATTCCAGAAACTCTATTTATATATCTTGTTATAAAAAAGTAGCAATTTATTTTTTCACAGCCTATAAATAAGCATCTCCATGGAAGCAAAATTTCAGCAATAAGCTAGATTTTCAGCCTAGCAAAGGCATACAATAAGATCCAATAGTTGGAAGCTCATGCATGCCTAATGCAGGCAAGGCATGAGGCACAAGTTTTTAAGAGTGAAAGAATTTTTCACTGGAATAAATTACCTCAGCTGACAGTGATTTATCTCTCTGCACCACTTTCAAAATAAAGATTGAATTTTGAGTGAGTTAGGGGGAATGCAGAGTGAGAGAGTGTGAAAGACAGACAGGTATGCTTTAATCTAAGCACAATTTAATTTAGGGAAGTATGATGTGTGTTATAAAGGAGATCAGACAAGATAAAGTCAAATATTCCCTCGTAACTTTGGGATCTATGGTTTTACAAAGTACTTCCATTGTGAATTACTACTACTCTTATTAATTTTTGTTTTTAATAATTCCCAGTCAAATAACATGATGCGTTTTAGTACACTTAAATAATTTTAACATTAACGCTGTTGTAAGCAGATAAATACTTTTGCCAAAGTAGTCTGTTCAAGTCAGTCAATTTTCATAAGTAGAAACAGCTTTAGAAGGAGAAAGACACACTCATGATGAATAGCAGGTGCCTTTGGCCTGAAAATAGAGCTGTCTTGTATGTAACTAAAAAGTTATTAAAGTTGAAGATAGGCAGACTAAACATTTTGCTGCTGCAAAATCAGTCACAACCTGATTTTTAAAAGAAAACAAAAACCTTGCAGGCTCTCCCATGAAGTGGCTCACTCATTGGCAACTCTTTTTAAGCACTCTTAAAAAACCTTTTTTTAAGTTGTCCTCTAGCCACATTAGAGCTGTCAGAGATTTTTATTTCATGTACTTTCCACCTGTCTTTCACATCTCACTAAGTTACTGGTTATTAATGACAAAGAAAATTGTCATAAGTTATACACAGAAATCAACAGCCCGTACATTGAAATGGAGGAGAGTAGGCATCTGTATGTGTATATGTGTGCAATCCTAGCCACTGAAGAAAGGCCCACTGCAGCACTGCACAAAGGTAACTGCACTTGCCCTGCCACTGTATTGGCGCAGCTAACTGCTGTGGGTGCTTGCTCCTTCGTGATGCTGCCATTCTGTGCTGGTGAAAACACATTAGGTTTAGCTCCTGCAGTGTCTTCGTGCCTTGCTGATTCCAGTTGAATTTCCTTGCTCCTGGCTGAAATTCATCAATCTCCTCTCTGATGTCAATTCCTTGCCACTGAGCTCAGAGACACTTGACAGTGACTTAACAGCTCCTGTTCATCCACTGGGAAAGCAACCTCCTTCCTTTTTGTCCCAGCCTGGAGCGCAGGCACAATCAACATCCAGGTCATTCTCACCACCAGTCTTTGCTGCCTTTGCAGTTTTACTTTGTCCTAATTGTCTCGCAAATATAGCTATAATGCAGGCAGGTTCTTTCCCCAAAAGTTTGACAGCTTCTGTCCACTTACTGCTAGCCCTGCAGCCCAGACAATCAAGTGTGAACAACAGTCATCATGTTTCTCAATACCTTTTATTTTCTTGCCTATTTTTATTGCATCCATTACAAACCACAATCTCATATTCCACCGTATGAGAGCCTCACATACAAACTCCATGGTGTGCATCCGCTATAGCATTACTACTAAGAACATTTTGATCATACACAAAACATATTTTTTGATGCAAGGAGCATTGTTTGGTTTAAGTGTGCATGGCTGTACTATGAGAAAAGGTTAACTGCTTTGAAGAAAGGAAAGGTAACAGAGAAAAGCTCTTGCACATTTATTTCCCCTTTTTCCTGTATTAAAGTAGGAAAATTATACTTTCTTCTTTTTTTTTTTTTTTTTTCCCTCCAAATCAGCTACAAGAAATTTTCTATTCTGGCTCCAGTGGATATCTATATTCCTACTTCACAGCAAGACATACAAACACATATCTCAGGCAAATTGCAATGTAGTTGTGAGTCGCTTCATAAAAATAAATCTTGAGTGTGCTAAAGAAAAAAGGTAAAGAGAGAGAGAGACTAAAGGCAGCCAGAATTTTGAGGGAGGAGGATATTGGAAAATGAAACCAACACAAATTTTAAACCCCACAGTGTATTCTGAAATATCTCTAAACCAGAGCTTAATGTAAATACATGATAGGCAATGCTGTAAAAAGGTTTTATTGTATTCGTAACAAGGTGCTGCCGAGCACATTCTTGGCACTATATAAATAATAAATAGTGATAACAAAACACACTCATGGCTTCACCATATGTGAGCGGTGCAGCCAGTACAACCTAATGCAAATAAAATCTTTATATCTCCACATGCCATCATGTAGACTCTCTACATATTATGTCAACATTTTTAAACAACTACTAAAGCATTGATCAGATCACTATATGCTAGATGTTTTAAAATCTCTGACATCTGGAAAATTTAAGTTCCTAAGAAAAGAAATTTTTAAAAGTCTCCAGAAAGTCAGAGGGATCTTGCTTACTGAAAAGTCAGGCTGGAAAAGGATAAGCAGAAAGCACAGAGTGTCAGTGGAAAGTAAAATGATTTCACTTGGTTTAATGTGAAAACCATAAAGTACTTAGGTTTCTTTAAAAATGGGAACTCTGTGGTCACATAAAAAAGAATTTGCAAAAAGTATGGAGAGGGCAAAACCCACATGATTTTGATTTTGTAAATTATACAATGATTCAGTCAAATAACATTCATTAGACTTGTAACAGCTTCTGTTCCTCTCTTGCTCTCCCTCATCTTTTCTACGTTCTTGCATTCCAGGAAAGAGCTTAGATATTTTAGTCCATCTAAATCCATGAGCTCTTTACAAGATGAAAGCTGTTGGCTTTTGGTATCTTCTTTTTCTGAGCACTTTTTTTTTTCCTCAGGTTATAGATTTCAGGCTTTTCTGTCTGAAGCAGATACTTTTCATGGTCTCAGTTAGATTGGTGAAATTATTCCTTTTCCTCAGGGTTTGCCAGATGAAAACATTGTGGCATATTATAGTACCCTCTCTACTCTCTACATATGTCTTTAAAGACAGTACCATGCTGGAGCTATTGCAAACAAATCTGCAGCACTAGGTCCCTTGATTTAAATTCTAGGCAACATTATTAACAGAAAAATGCATAGTCATACTCTACATCAAATATGTTTCTGTGAAAATAGAGCAGCTGCTTGATCTACCTATTTCTGAATGAAGAAAAAGACAGAAATTAAATGTGACACAGAGATTGGAGTGGAACAATAAAACGGTTCAGATAAAATCCTCAAAAACTTTACTTAAGGGCATAAAATTTATTAAACTAGACAAGATTATTCTTCCCTTATGTCTGGAACCTGATCTCTGACATTATCTAATTTTGCTGCTGAAGAGGAAGTGAAAAATTCTCTGTGAAGCATCTCTTTCCTTCAGGCTTATATGACGTACTCCTCTGTTTTTACTCATGGCTACAGGTCTTTCAAAGCATCTTTGCCACCCAAGCAATGGACTCTTAGAAACTGCAAAATAATTTCATACTTTTTGAAGCAAAGAATAAATAATTCTTCCTCATTAAATGGGAACTGTTCTAACCTCACTGCTTCCCAAATACATAGCCCTGTCAGAAATTCCTATCCCACTGCCAGCTATTCATCTGATAAGCAAACGAAATTAGCACCTCTTCATCTGGCAGCTGGCATCTGAGGATGAACAGCCTGATTTTACTCAGAGAGTAACTTTCTCCCTTTGTGTACCCAACACTGAATTTCATGAGAAATCTTACAGAAACTTTAGGTCATGAGGGCTGTGTCTATATTATTGAATTAAACAGAGCTAGGGAATATTTTTGGAAGTGAAACACCATCTTCTGATCCATTAATGACAGAACAGACCCTGGCATGGTTTTAACCTGTCTTTTTCCCAGATTCATAGGTATGTTGTAAGGATTAGCACTAGCAGGGACCAATTAACCAGTTTGGATACGGCTACTCAGTTTTGGATTTGAAGAGTTTAGCTGAAAGGATGTGGCCAGATTGTGCCACATCCTTAAGAGAGACAATTCTCATGGCCAGGTTAATGAAAAAGTGATAACTTTTTCAATCTACAAGATGAAACTTCACATGTTTTCTTGAAAATTTTAAGTATTTTCATTTAATGTTAAATTCCAGAAGCTGGTAGATCTCACAGGAATCAGGCTTCATATTAAGAAAATTACTGACATATCTGAGAAAATTCCCATCAAGACACTGGAGAAGAAGTACTCACATAAATTAGGAGAAGACACATCAGAATCTCATATGGCTAAAAACCATTAATCACACCCCTCAGACATCAAAGCAGAAGGAGGGGGAAGGTGCTGGGAGTAGTACATAGGCAGAAGACAACTAAACATTAAAAAATTATATGCAAAAATGCTGAATTAATTAGGTCAGCAGGTTTTAATTTTTCTTGCACATTCCTATTTGAGTTTCACCTTTTCTAAATGCTTTCAGTGTACATTGCTTTATTAAAATTTTGAACCTGAAAATCAAAACATTTTGCTTATGAAAGGTCAAACTATTCTGGCAAATTAGAATATATACTGAGTGTCAAAATTAAATTTTCTGTGTATTTCTGTTTCGATTAATTGGCATTTTCTCAGGTCAAAAAGTCAGCAAAATATGTACAGCACATCTAGGGACTCCAACTCCGATTTTTTCCCAGCTAATGATGTGCCTGCAATGAATAACAGAGAAAAACTACATCTAAATCTGATACAGCCAAATGACTTAATCATGTAGAAAAAGCAGCTTTATGTGTGGCACAGGACATCAGCCCTGCAGTTAGTCTCTCAGATGGCACAATCTGGGGAAGATGGCAGAGGCTCCCCAGCCTTCTCATGGCTTTGTTGCTGGACAGCACCCTGCTGCCCACAGAGCCGAATTGCTTCTTCCCCCACTGGGGCTTGTATTGCCTTCATCCCAGGGTGATGAAGTTGTATGGTCAAATGCAAGCCTGGGAAAGGCACACGTTTCAAGGGCCTGAGGTTGCTAGGTCTGACCCCAGGGACAGCAGGGTGCCGCTCCCTTTAGGGTCATATCTCTAGCTGTGTGGGGGCTAACCAGCCCTCCATACCCTACACCTCTGTGTGCTTGGCTGAATTGCCAGCCCACTGCTGGGTTGCTGGGCCTTCTTCTCATCAAATGGCATATTTCTGTCTTTTGCAGATGTCTGTTATCTGTCTTATCCTCTTAAAAAAATTCCTAGCAAAAGGATGCCATAGAATATTAGCAAAAAGGTCACAGCATTATTTTTTTCTGATATAATTCTTGTTTGCACATCTTTTTCTAAATATTTGCTCTCTTTTTTGAAGACTACAATTTACAGTCAAACTTTTTCTATCCATCTTTCTTTATTGAAACAGTTTTGGTTTTTTTTTAATGTTGGAAAATCTCTTACTTTGCTTGTACTATAATTAAGGAGCTGTTTAGGAGCAAGTACTACAGTTAGGAAAGTTTGTTTGGGATTCTGAGAGAAAGGCAAGTTAAACTTTGTCTATTTTTTCATTCCCTTCTCCTTCAGCCTATAATTGCCTCCTCCATTATGTTATATGTTTCCATTTACTACACCTCCAAATAATGCTCTTAATCTTGCTTGCCTGCATTTTTTCTCTGTAGTCCCTGTAGTACTGAATAGAATATGTATGTGGCCCTTTATTGTAGATCTTTCTTTATACCTTGTTAGAAGCTAGAACACTCAGTGATCATCCTTAGGATCTGACATGTCATCTAGACAAAATGCCCTTTGCTGTTTGAGTAGCACAGAATGCAACAAGTAATTCTGAGCAGCACGTCTACAGTCATTGTTAGAGTATAAAATTGGTTTTCCCCACGATGCAGCATGCCTTTCAAAACAGCCAGACCTGCAGATCCAGACATAGATTGGGTGCATGCTTTGAGCCCACTGCAGAAAAAGTTTGACTCTTCAATCTCTGTATATATGTATATGTGTATATAACGTTCATTTAATTATTCATGTATTTGTACCTACATCATACAGAAAAATACGCAAGCCTGAAAGAGATGAAACCTGATAAAACCACTAGGGGTCCTTCTTAGCAGAGAAGCTGCCAGCAGCGTTGAAAAGAACAGAGCCAATTTCTGAGACAAATTTAGCTTTTACTGGAAATGCCTTCTCTTGAGAAGGGGGAAAGAATGAAGAAAAAGGGAAAAAAAAAGATAATTGATGGCTTGCTGTTTAAAACCTTCCTGGACCAAAATCTCTTTTGCACTCCTTTTCACCTTTCAGCTCTGAAATGGAGACTAGCATAAGCAGTGTTAGGGCTCATCTATCCTCTCTTGAACTTGCCTGCTGAATTTGCAGGCATCAGCAGAAAAGAACCCAAATACAGCTTGAACCTGGACCTCGGATGAGAGTGGGGACCTGCCAAGATTGAGCTCAGTTCTCAAGCTTCAGTAGCCCTGTAAGAATGCGGTTGAGAAAGGGGAAGGAGATTCATTCCTAATGAATGCAGTTTGAAATATATACTTCAAGACTTAAATGAATAGGTTTTCAGTTACTGTGTGGTGCAGAGAAGAGTAGATGTGGAACAACTGCTTACACAGACATAAAACAGTCTCTCATTCTCTCACACTCTCTGGGTCCCTTAGGATGTGGTTGGGCAGATGGATAGACACATGTGCAGAAGAATCCTCAACAAAAAAGCCTAGGAAGACAGACAGAGAAAAGATCTCATGTGACAGAAACGTAATGAAATCCTCTAGTAATGAGGCCAAGAGCTTTCAATTGTACATTTGCTGGGCATGTCATTTACACCAATTACAGGTTTGCTGGTTTAAAAATATTTTTTCAGGGTCATCTTTCTAGCTCGGTCCTTATAAGGATTAGTAGCCGTATCATTCTTACAAAAAACTAGCTGGGAGAAGATTTTTAAAGGTATTTAAATAATTTTAGTTGCAGTAAATCCTATATAGTTTGCAGCAGGTTACTTTCAATGAAAGCATTTGGCAGCAGATATTGTAGTGACAATTTTTTCCAGTACCCTTATTGTTACACTAAGTATGTTGTATCTTGTGTTTCCCATAAATGTCTGTGTCAAAAGCAACAAATAACTCAGAAATACAACACTGGATAAAGTTTTCACAGTCTCTACAGCATACGTATGCATGCTATGCACCTCTGCAGTTAAATGATAATGTTTGCAAGTTTGAAACATATGAAAGGCTATAAAAATTTACAAAGACAGGACATGTTTGTCATTTTCCTACTAGCTCCTTTCAGCATTTTTGGAAATCTCATTTGAGAGCCAAGTTACAAGTTCCACTGCAGTTACATTGCATCTGATTAGGTCTGTGCAGTACCATATATTTTGCTTAGTCTCAGTAAATCCCAACTAAAAGACTTGGACTGCCAACTATCAAGTCTATTGACATACACAGTTTCCTTAATTTCTGTGACTCTGACATAGTCGTAGATTAAGAGAAAGGCAAAGATACCTGAACCTGACTCACCATGTGGTGGTATCAAAAACTTGCATTTCCCAAGTCTCTCTTTCTACTTAGAAAACTTGTTCATGGGGAAAAAGAATACTGAAATTGAGAAATTTGGCCTTTTTGCTTGAGAATGGCAGACATCTAGCTGTCTAGGATATAGCCCACACAAGAGAATCTGTTCAGAGGACATCTCAGACCAGTCATAAATGTGCTATGTGTGGACACATTTTACTACACATTTGAAGCTTTTATTACAAATCCTCACACTATGCATCTGCTCAGTGGATGCATGCAGGCCCCCCATGCGTACATCAAATACATAATCTGCAAGCATGCTGACCAATTGCACATAGCTAAAGTGGATGAGAATGAGTGAGCACATGCAGATCACTCTGCTACTACAGCAGATGTGTAGCATATCTGCTGCACTGGACACTGAGACTACATTTATGTTAATAAATTAAATATTCTTTGGCACTGAGACATCTGATACAGAGTGGCCCACATCCATATTACTAAACTGTCTTATCCTCCCTAAAAGGTCAGTGTCATCCAAAATAATCATTAGGAATAGTTCATGACTAATTCATGGCCAGGCCCTGAACTGTGCTTGAGAATTGTTGGGAGAGCATTAATCCCACTGAGTCAAACCCACAACAAGGTTCATTCTAATAATTTACCAGTATAGACAAATGACTTGCGATGTCCATGTCCATTTCCTTGCTCTTTTAAATTTATGTTGCAGCCTAAATGTATGAGATGGTGCATATGCACATATTTCTGTCCTGGAAATCTCTAAAAATAATGACAGTTAATAAAGATTAATAGCAATATCAATCCCAAATAATCTCTAAAATCACAAGGTAGGTAGTAGCTGAGCTAAGATTTACAAGCTGGAGTCTGCTTTTTAAACCAGTACACCACACAACACTTCATCTCTTCCTGTCTCCTTAGATGAACATGAAAATCAGCAAGATTAATTTCCATCACATGTCATTCAGGGCTGCAGTAATTAAGAAGGAGACCGGCTAACCCTGTTTAATACTGTGCTTGAACATGAAACTAATTTCTTAAATGCCTTTCACATAAAAATATATACAGAAAACCAATAGCCAATCAGAAAAATATACCTTGCTGTCCTTCCTTTCAGCCTCAAAATAGTTGTAATAGGCTACAACAAAAAGAACACTGAATAGTTAAATACTTTATTCCATTAATAGGATTAAGCCACTAAAGTAACCCTTCCAAAAGCAGTGCTTGGAACCAGGACTACAAGTAGGTGAATGTCTCAGAGCTGAACTGAGGAGATAGATTTCAGCTTCAAGGGAAAAAGTCTGAAAATGTCCTCAAGCAGATTTTGCCAACTCAGATATATGCATAGGAACTGTTACCAACCATAAGAAACATTGTGAAGTACAGAAGTGTTTATAAAACTGGGATTTTCTGTGATCCATCAGAACTTTCAGTAAAAAGACTTCAAATCCACACCATGTTGAAAATCTACTTGTTAATTAATATTTATTTAACTAGTTGATTATTCATTTTCTGCCTGTTCACCTACTTGTTAATTTCTTTAGTGGGCCATCACTGAACACACTTGAATACAGAGGCCTGCCTCACCCAAGCAAGAAGCTCATGACTGCTCTGACATCAGAGGCTGCACCCTGATCTTTACCTGGTGAACACTGTCAGGACCTGGCAGGAGACACAATTGTCCTAGTATCTGTATCAGGAGACTCAGCCTTAAACAACACACTACACTGAAGCCCACCCTTTTCCTTGCCTGAGCAGAGCCTTTTCAGATTTTTTCTTTTGTGCTGTGCAGAGCAGGACTTACTTGGCAGGATGAGATACAAATTTATCTGGGAGTTTTTAGGGGTACAGTCATCATCATGAGATACCATTCATCAAATGAGTCAACATCACTTAGGCCCTCAGGAAACTTTAGTATTTAAAAGACTTATGCCAGAGAACAGATGATTTGGTTTACAATACACTGTTTTATCTGATAAAAATAAGTGCAGAGCAGTTACCAAGAAAAGAGCAGGAAAGAGCAAAAGCAATGCATGAACATGTTTTCATTTAGTTCACCTTTAAGAAGTTTGTTAAATATCTGGAAAGAATTCCCCCATATATTTATCCCAGCCATTCAAAATCCTCCTTTGTCATCACTACAGAGCCATCACAGAATTTGCCCAGAGTTTCTTAGAATGCTTTTTCCCTCCTTGAAATGTCAAGGTTCCAAGCACTTCTATACAGTTTCAAATTCGAAATGATAAGCTGAATAATGAAGCAGTCTCTAATCTCATTTGTGCATGCTCTATCTCAGCCCAAAATAGTAAAATTCAATGCTATTTCTAAACCAAGTTCTTTGTGGGATATCACAGACAAAAAATATCAGATGATTTAGGATCAAAAAGGGTAAAACCCTTTTTGGATTTAGCACAAGCAGACTTTATAGACAGAGATAACTTACGAAACAGGGAGTAGGGTGCAACTTCAACTAATGAAAGCATATACCTGCTCTACACATATTTTTGACAAATACAACTGAAAGGAGAAGCAATTCTCCCTTAGAAAAGACACCCTGGTTTCAGTAGAGGATTTCTCAGTCAAGAACAGCTGAACTGGGTCTGCCTCTGTGAGCCATGACTGTTGCAATTAGTGACTAATATAGACCATGTCAGCAGCTGGCACAGATAATGCTATTCAAAAGTTTTACTTATAATCCCTGCATCTAATATAGTCTAGTGTTCTCTCTGCAATGAGAAGAGGATTTTTTGTAAACAGCCACACTGGAAAGTAAAATTCTACTGTAGTGGGTTATTGCTTTTTTGTTTCTGGTCTATTTACTACAGTTTAATTTCACCTACAAAATATGTCCTTCTAAAAGAAAAACCTATAGAACAAGGAAAAAATTTACACTCTTGTTGCCAGTGGCTTGTCTACCGCTTACAATGACATATGAAAATTTGACTCTTTAATGTGTTCTGTCAAAAAAAATTTAAGGCATTGGCACAGATATATTCTGTCCATCATTCTTAAAATATTCTGTTTAATGTGAAATGTTTTTCCATATTTTCACATCACACAGTGTATGAGACTAAAATTTATGGTGTTGCTGTCCTAGGAAAGAGTTATTTTGTAGTGTTAGAACTGAGTAAAATGTGAATCATATCCACTAGTTGATTTTGGGTTTAAGTTAATTTGTTAGAATTGCTGATTATCAAAACCTTATGTTAGAATTAAAGATGACGCCAAGCTCTCATATCATGAAACAGAAAAATACAATGGTCCTGTCCTTGTTTAATTTATTGTAAATAACCAGTGAAGTGCAGATTTGCTCTGAGTCTGAATTGCCATAATTGCACGGTTTCCAAATCTGGTTATTCTTTTGAGCTTCTCCTTTTGGAATTCTGTAATTTATGACCAGAAATAGGGATTTTTGTTATCTTTTCAAAGGCATCACAATCCTTATACTCTCATTAGCCTGGATTAGTGTGATAAGGTAAAAATGCATTTATTTCACTAAGCAACCAAATCACCTGTTTTAAAATGCAGGCAATAGTAATATCTGTATTGGAAAATTATTACAGAAACTACTGAAATATGAGTGTAAGCAGAGATACAAGATAGATGAATGTAGCTGCCTAAAAAATGAGGAGCAAAGATACAAGGGAATAGGACCAGGCTAAAATATTTCAGGATGCCAGACTTTATGGGGAATAATACATTTTTTTCAACCACTTAAATAGCAAAATTCATTTGGACCAAAACAGAAAGCAGAAAATTATGAATTTTGGACAATAGAACAGAAGATGAAATCATGCACAACTTTTTGGACAATAGAACAGAAGATGAAATCATGCACAACTGACACTACTGCAGAAAATTATCATTTATCTAAACAGTGTACCAAATTAACAAGAGAACATTTGATTTTTTTATTTATGCTAGCTTTGGTTTTCACATCACATACTATTTAAATAGTAATGGTGTCCTACACACATTATAATTAAAATGGAATAATTAAAGCATATACTCAATTCCATATATTTGCTTCTGAATAGTATTAATAAAACCCTCTTCCTGTTTTTTTGCTTTCTCCCCCCAGTTCCTGTTGAACTTTTTCTCTGGCGGTTAGCTGATGAATTCATGCATCCAATAGACTGCAAATGAGCACAAGGTAGCCTAGAGTGCATACTCCCTGGCAGTTCTGGGGACCACGACAGCATGTACAGCCTTTTTGAAAAAGACATTCCCTTAAATCACATTGTCCACACTCCTACTATCACCCTGCCCATTCCTCGACTTCCTGACTTATGTTATTCCTAAAGACTATATCAAGATGCTGGGCCCAGTTCAGCATCTGTACAAAGGTACACCTGTACAAACATGTCCACCCTTCTGTCCTTCGTTCCCTTTAGCATAAACCCTGTAAATTCATAATGTAGTCAGGACTACAGGAACATGCTTGCATCTGTTTGTCAGCTGGAACTGCTTTGACCTTAGCAGCATGGGTAAAGTGTTCAGTATTCACTTCACCACTTGAGCAGCTTTTGAACCCCTAGTTTTGCTTGCCCAGACAGAAATACGCATGCCATAATGCATACACGCCAATACTCCTGTAACATGTTTCTCAGACAAGAGTCCAAGGCCAGAACTCCAGGGAGAACTGGCCCACCTTTCCTGTAAGGTTTGTGTACAAAGCCAACCAAAGGAGCTTCCAGTCTCCAGAAGGAAAGAGGAAATCCTTTAAAAAAGGAAAGCATTTCAGTCTGCTGAGTGACACAGATTAAAACCAAATGTTTTAAAACAAAGCTCTCTTCTAACCCAGCATATTTTCACAGCATGAGTCCTTCTCTCCAGCTTTGCTCTTCAGTCCAGCCACTTTCCGTAGTTTCTTCAATTGCCACAACTTTTGCAGAAGCACCCTTGGTATTTTGGGTAGGCTTTGGATGCATGCTGGCATGCAGCTGCATTGAGAACCCGGTGGGCTTTGGTGGTGCTGCAGCCTTACTGCCAGCTCCAACCGGCTCTGGCAACCTAGGCTTCAGATTCCCTGTCTCTGCTCTGTTTTTGCTGTCAGAAAAGAGGCAATTGCCCCATTTGCCCAGTGAATTGTACCTCAACCTCTGTCATAAGCATATAGTCTTCTACACTAGTCCAAGGCCATGTAATTTCAACAAAGTATAATCCTGTACACAGCAAAATGCTAGCAGCCAGATGAAACAGCCCATCCATGAGGATTAGAACTGCTGTGCATTTTTTCTGATCATGGGTAGCATTTACTTCTGTTGCATGTGCAGGCCACATGAGAAAAGGATGTTGAAGGAGTTTAGTGAACACTTCCTGGAACCTGTGCAGCTGCACAGTGCTGGGCTGGCTGCACATGGTAATCCATCACAGCATGCAGGAACAGTACTCCCAATTGGGGACTGTAGGAGTCTGAAATCTTGAACATATGACTGAAAGTA
>JANRGW010042412.1:0-77606 GCA_024733675.1 Psilopsiagon aymara
CTTTCGTCAACTTCCACCGAACTTTCGCTTTTCTTCCCCCGGCCCCGGCTCGCCGCTCGCCCGCTGAAGCGCGCCCGGGCGCGGAGAAGCGCGGAGGAACGCGGGGCCGCCCGCTCTCCGCTCACCGGGGCGGGCAGCGCGGCTTGGCCGCGGCCGCGGAAGGGAGGGGAGGAAGGGAGGGAGAGGAGCTGCAGCCCCGCGTAGCCCCCGGCCCGGCTCCGCGCCCGGCGGCGCGGGGGGACGCGGAAGAAGGGAGAGAAAGGACCTACTTTTGGGCAGTTTTCTCGCCCTCGCCTTGGATCTCATCGTGTCGGCTGGCGGATTCCTCTCCTCCTCCCCGAGCCCAGAAGCAGCTACACACTATCTTCATCTCCCAAGCATTGTCAGTTTGGACACCTTCGCACATGCGCACAGAGCATTCAATCTGACACCCTCACCGCGGCCAAAAAAACTTTCCAATGTATTCATCATCATCGGGGTGGTTTGCGGTTGTTGGCTTTTTTTTCTTTCCTTGTCCTATCCTCTTCCTCAGACCACTTATCTCTCCCCCCTCCTCTCTCCCAGCACCATCCCAGCCTTCCCCTGATCTGCCCCTTTAAGAAAAATCAGCCCTCTCCGCTCCTAACCCTCCGCACACTGACCTTACACACCGGACAATATTTAAGGATCAAGGTGCCATCCCATAAAGAGGTGATTATCGTTATATTATTATTACTATTACTACTAAATCGCAATGCTGTACAGAGAGTTTGTTAATGGCTGTCATCTCGTAACCGTACCTATGTTACATGCTTTTATATTTTAACCTGAAAGATATTTCTTTACAGTAACTTCTCGTCCGTGTCTGTCTTTATTTTCTCCTTTATCACCCCGGTTCCCCCCGCGCCCCCCTCGGCTCAGGCGGGTGCGGAACTTCCCAAACAACTGAATTTACGCTTTGTGCTTTGCCGTCATTTCTCGCGTCTCTACCGGACTTCCCCGCTCCGCACGGGCGGCGGGAGCCGCGCTCCTGCTCCGCGGCCGCTTTGTCTGTATACGAACGTCCCGGCCCTCCGCGGACCTACCCCCCACCCCCGGCTCCGCTCCACGCTGCCCGAGCCGGGTTCCCCCCGCCGGGTCGGGATGCGCGGAGCTACCGCGGGTACCGCGCCGCTTTCTTCTGCGTTTCAGGTGGGAAGCAGCGGTCCCAGGCAGCGCTCCCGAGGGAGCCGGGAGCCGCCCCGACACCCAGGAGAGGGGCGAGGAAGGGAAAAGCCCCCCGAGAGCCCTGCGGGACGCGGCCGCCGCCCGGGAGCGGAGGCAGAGAGTGGCCGGGCTGAGCCGCTTTGAAGGAGGGAGCGAAGTGTAAATAGCCCGATGATTGATGTGCTGTCTTTGACTGCGGAGAAAAGCACTATTTTAATTCAAGTGGCCAGGTCAGATGGTCACGGAAGAAGGTTGAAAGGTAGGATTTAATGAGATTAATATGGAGAGAGCGAGAGAGAAAGAGCGCGCCTTCCATAAGCCTTCAATAAAATAATCGGGAGCTCCGGTCTGAGCTCGGGGTGCTGCTGCCCGGCACCGGGGCCGGCCGAGAAGCACAACCGGAGCCCCCTCCGGTGAAGGGCACTGCAAAGGAAAACAAAAAACCAAAGCAAAACTTGTGTGGGTGCGCCGGGGCGCTGCTGGAAGCCATTCTGCCAGCTGCACTCCTGCCCTGCAGGTGGAACCGGGGAGGGGGGAATATTCCTGCTAATTACCGGTTTTCCCCTCCTCAATAAACTCTTTAATTGCGAATGGGAGCAGGGCCCTTTCAGACGCTACCTGGGAGCCAGAGCGCAGGGGAAGGGTGGTGGAGCAGGAGTCCAAATAAAATAAATACTGTTGAAGGGAACTTTAGCCACGTGTCGCCTAAAATGTTGACATGGTGCCCGTGAATTCCTTCCTCGAGGACGCCGTTTCACGGCGTGGCGGGCACCCCGAGGTTGGAAAAACAAGCTCTTGTGAGCTTCCCCGGTGAAACAGGAGCCCTAATGTTCCCAACGCACTGAAATACTTCTTCCAACGACCTCGGGCTCTCGCTGTCTCCCGCATCCCTCCTCTCAGGGCAGAATCATTTCGGCTGGAAAATGTCCGTTGTTCCCTCCTCCCCGGGTTATTTCTCCCTATTATTCCAGCGGGGTTTAGCCGACGGCGCTGGCTAAAAACGGGAGCAGAGCAAAGTCGGGAGACCGGCGGCAGTCCCGGGAGGACGGATAATAAACCAGAAGGCACGAGGGCCCGAGCAGCCGGTGCCCCCCCAGCCTAAACCCGGCTTTTGTTTCCTTGCCACCCCTCAGCATCCAGTTCCCCCCCGTAGGCAACGGTTCCGACGGTAAATAAGCAAGCACAGGCGGACGCGCTCGCAGATATTCTGGAGGCGCAAAACGCTTTCGGGGTGCACCAGAGGATCCCCCCTGCTTTCACTGAGGCTTCCCAAACGAAGCTGCAGAGAAGCGATCGAAAAGCCGCCGTTGTGCCGGCAGCAGCGCGGCCGAGCTGAGGCCCGGGCTCCCCGCGGTCTCCTCCCGAGGGTTTCACGCTCGCTGCAGGGCCGTAGCGGAGCCGCCGCCACCGGGAATGGCAGCTCCCTTCGGCCGGGCCGGGAGCAGAGCTCGGAAGGAAAAAGGGGAAAAAGAAAAAGAGGGGGGGAAAAAAGAGAAAAGGAAAATGAACGAATTTTTAACGGAGGCGGCCGCGGGGTGCCGGCGGTTGGCACTGAGAGGACCCATTGCCTCCCCCGACGCCAGCGGGGCCCCTGCGGCACCGGGCGCAGTGCGGGTCAGCAGCGGGAGCGGGCCCTGCTGCACCGGCTCGCTTCGAGCCCGGAATGCGGCGGGGGCAGGAGGCGGGCAGGCCCCGGGCAGCGGTGCCCGGGTGCGCTTCGGGCAGAAGCCGGGCCTCGGAGAGAGGTGTTTGGCTCGGGGGCAGGGAGAGCACCGCAGCTGCCACCGAGCGCTGCAGCCCGCACCTGCCCGAGTGCGGGTCGGTTCCACGCAGGGTGGCAAGACAACCAGCGTAAAGGGAGGGAGGAGAGGCGAGCGGCCGGGAAGCTTCACGGCTCGGCCAAGGACCTGCTCCAGAAGCCACTCGGGTGCTCGGGCTCTTGGCGGGGATCGTTCCCCAGAGCGAAGCCGGAGACAAGCGGAAGGGGAAAACGGCTCCACCGGAGGCAGCCGCCTCTCAGTCGAGCCCCAGTCACGGTGCCCTCCGGGGCAGCGAGCAGCCGCTCCCCGAGCCGTGGGGAACACGCATGGCAGGGAGAGGGACCCGGGGCACCGAGAAAGCGCCTGTTTGGGGCTTATATCATCGGCCCTTGCGCCTGTTTGCACCTCCGGCTCTGCTTCCTTGCCCAGCTAATATACATTTCAACACACGAAGGCTGCAGCGTGCCACATGCGATCCGCGGGGGTCAGGGCAGCTCCTTCAGGGGAGCGGCTGTAATTTACGGGTGGCTTCCCTGGCATTTTCCCTACAAAGCCCCACGTTCCCGGGTACTTTACGAAGCAGCTTTAGAAAACACGCTCCAGGTGAAGCCCGGCGTGCGAGCCTCCCGCAACGGTTTCGCTGGAAGCCGCTGGGATGGGGCTGGTTCTCCCCCACCTCTGGCTCGCAAGAGGTGGGGGTTTGGGGGCTGGCACCCACCCCTTCAGCAGCTGGGGGCTGGGAAGGGAAAAGGTGCTTTGCGAACTCTTAGGCACAAGTATTTTTAAGCACTAAAGAAGATTAAAATGATTGAGGTAGTCAAAGTCCGGCTTGCCCGGGAGCTGCCGCACAGGCAGAGGAACCCCTTCCCTTCCTAAGGATTTCTGCATCAATTACTCATTGTTTCTGCGCAACATTAAGGGGAGATTAGACCAGGAATTAATATTTTAAACTACGCAAGATGCCGGTGGCAGAGGATGGGGCTGCTCCCCGTTAGGGTCAGCGAGCCCCGGCCAGATTAGGCGGTAAGAATGTCACACGCTTCCCTAGGGATTTTTCCCTTCTAATCTGCCATTAATAAGCAGAGGAAGCACACACACAGCCGCCACGTTGTAATTAGGCTCTGCCTTAAATCCACGCAATCAAAGAGCAGCTCGCCTTTCATCCCCGCCGGTGCCAAGGAATTTCAACACCTTTCGGACGCGGTTTAAAGCCCCGGTTCCCTGCGTGGTGCCGGCGCAAGGGGGCAGTTAAGGACAACCGGGAAGCCGGGGCCGCCGCTCCGGGGGCAGCGGGGCCGTTGAGGACCCGAGACAAAGTTTGTTCTCTCCCGCGGCAGCGACTCCGCTGCCTCCACCAGCGGCCGGGGAGAGCCGAAGGGAGAGGGGAAACAGAGATAACGCACACAATGAGAGCGTTCAGGGCTGGCTGCAGCCTCCTCACGGGAGCCCCGGGATTCGGGTGGCGAATCCCCGGCCCCACCGGGCTGTCGGGAGCCCGCAGTGGGACCCCCTGAGGGAGCGGATCGGGGCGAGGGCTCGACCGCTCCCTGTGAACCGGGACTGGGGCTGGCCCCGAGCGGCCCCTCGAAGAGACCGATTTACCTCCTTAATGGTTTAAGATCATTCTTAAAACCCGAAAACCTTTGAGAAGCTGCAGAACGAACACAACAGCGAAGGGCAGAAACAGCCATATTTCGTACGGAAAGAATTAAGTCACTTCTACGGTGCCCTTAGCAATTAAACCAATGGGGGAGAACGGTCAATACCACCGCAAACTCTGTGCATGCACCTTCCTGTCCTGAGCTCGCTGCCCCGATAGCCAAAGCTGCACCGAAATCGGTCTTTGCATCAAAATGAGTTTATCAGACTGGTTTTCCTCCCCCTTATTTCTCGAAGAACACACTGGCTCCTCTGGCCATGAACAAATACCGTGTAAATCGCCATTTAGCATTTTTCAAAACCCATGTTCAGCTCTAAGAATTCCTCTGAATTCGTTACACTGCGCCTTGCTGGTCCAGCCCCGGGTCCATATGCAGGTCCCAAAATAAGAAGTCGTAAAAAAGGAAAAAGGAAAAGCAACATTTACATTTGAATATCTAACTTGAACACTATTATCATTACAATCGTAAAAGATCGGGCACTGCTGGCTTTAAAATGCCAGCCCGTGAACAGGCACTAAACACAGCAGCTCTGCTCCCGACGGGCTCTTGGAATGAAGCGAAATTAAGGCGTTATAGCCATTTTTCGAGACTTTTGATCAAAATATTTCTGCCCGGAGAACGTTTGCCAAACGAAAGCGAGATGGAACTGACGAGCGCTGCGGTTCGGCGCCGGGGAGAGCCCAAGCCCCGGGACCGGGGCAGAGGATTCTCCCTCCCGGGGCTCCCGCACCGGTCCCTCCTGCGGGAGGTGGTGAGGAGAAGTCATTCTCAGTCGCACATTTTCCAGCCGAAACGTGCTATATTCTGGAGGCATCAGAACGACCCACGCCGCCCTTCTTCCCCAAATTAATGACCTCCCTCCCCGGTCCGAGGGAACTCGGACACATTCGCTGCCGGGAGCGAGCTTTGTTGCCAGCACCGGGCACACGCGACCCTAAAGGGGGGGGGGGGGTGTCTTTAATTAACTCCTTGAGGCTGGGGTGACAAAGCTTGTCTGAATTGCACCTTCCATCCTGCACTGAGCACGGAGCAGCCGGCTCCGAAGGGCCCCGGTCCCGACAGGAGCCCCTGGGGGGTCAGTCCCTGATGCCGCCCAGACCCCCGGCAGCACCCGCTGGGGGGGTATCGAACGGACTCCACTCCCCACCCCCCCCGGGCCTTTTTCACACGGGCCCGCGGCCCGCGCAAGTTACGCGGCCCCAGCCACTAACGACGGCTGGAGTGGGGCTGGGTGTATAATTATTAGCTATTAATTGAGTTCAAGACCTTTTACGGCTCTGGGAAATGAGGAGTCCGACCACTAATCCCGAGGAGGGTCTGCGCGCAGCCAAGAGCTACGAACACAGCACCGAGGGCCGCGGGGCCCGGCCGAGGCTGCGGACCCCGGAGGCGGGGAAAGCCTCGGTGGAAACAAAATTCATTAGGTGAAAATGATAGAAACTTTAAACCAAGGGGTTATTTACGAGTCCCCCCCGGGGCCGCCCCTCGGGAGCGGGGCACAAGGTGCGAGAGGGGCAGAGCGGGATGGGGACCCCCCCTCCCAAGGGCTCCCGCGCCTTCCCTGGACCCGCGGCGAGCAAGGGGGGGTCCCCACCGATTCCCTTCCCCTTATCTTTAGACGCTTCCACCTTCCAATTAAACTGCCCCCAAATTGCCAAAAAGGCTGATTTGCATGCAAGGGGCTCTGCTCAAAGATGCTAACTGATTGTCTCCTCTCAGAACTTGACATTTCTCTCTTCAGTTCCCACTTGAAAGAAGTTTTAGAACAGTATTCAAAGACTGTCCAAACGAACAAAACCTTCCCCTTTGCTAGGGAGAGAAATCCGGTGTATTCAATAAGAGGGCATATTCTCAGAAGTTTGCAGATTTGGGTTTAAAGGCTGTATTGTTCCTGCCCCTTTTCCCAAAACTCACTGTTTTTGTCAGGGAATGGCTCACATGCCTGCAAAGGATTATTAAAATAAAACATCATAGAGCTGGCTCCCCCCCCCTCCTTTTTTTACTGTTTAGAATTACTTTTTGGAAGCGCTTCCCAAGCATCCCCTCACCCCCAAGTCATAATTAAGAACATTTTATTCTTCCCTAGAAACAGCATAAATAAAGAATCAGACCCTTTCCCAAACCCTCTTTTTCCTTTAAGCACTAACTTCGGGAACATTTTTCTGTTACAAACACACCTGAAAACACGCTCCGTGAGAATTCATCTACAGCAGGATGAATTAAAGCAGCAACACTTTAACACGGGGCATGGCTGGAGGCATCTCTGCCAGCATTAAACAAACGCAGACTACGACTCTTGCTGGGGCTTCAAAGCCGTTTCAAAGCAGCAGCATCTCTGCCTTCAAACACACACCCCACACCCCCCCCCACACACACACACAGAAAATCCCCTCGCGTTTTCCTTTTCAAGATGAAAAGAAGATGATCCAATGAGCTGAAGATCTAAAACTCCTTTGGGGAACACCATGAACTGCAAGAAGCCAGTGGCAACTCGGTTACGATTACCTCCTTTTCTAAAGGCGCATAACGGGAGCAAACAGGGGCCAGACGGGACAGGAACATGTTTCCTTCACTTAATACAAAGCAGCTTTAAACCAAAAACACCCTTAAAAAGCACGGCTCAGAACGGGGGTCAGCAGGAGGGGCAGCCCGGTGGTTGGGAGGTGTGGGGATCCCCCAGCCTTCCCCCACCACCACAAGCAGCTTCTCCTGCCCAAGCCTTTGCCCACTAAGCACCGGCACAAACCACCCGTGGAATCACACCCACAACTAGAGCACAAAGAGCCTGTGCTGGTGTTTGGGGATCATATCCAGACATGGGGAAGCAGCTAACAGCACCCACCAAGGCACTGGTGTCACCTGCACAGATCCCACCTCAGGGAACACCACCAGCACCATTCCCAAATTATTTAAGCCATGAGGAACCCACTTTGATTTACAGATTAATGAGGATTTACTGCAGACAGTAACTGTGAGAACATGTGTTAAAATGCAACAGAAAGAATTCCATCCATTTCCATCAGAGGTGGATGGTATCCAGGAAGAATGAGTCAACCTCATTCCTTCAGTAAAACACACTGAGCTGACAAGAGCTGCATCAGGCATGAATTCGGATCATCCTGTTCCCCCCATTGCATTAACTGCTGCCCAGGTAATTCTCTGTTATGGGTTAGAGATGGGTGGGAGTTTTTTAAAATGCTTTTCATCACTGGGAAACACTGATTTGACCAATATTCCCCCCCAGCATCACATCAGTCACAAGCACTTGTTCATCCTGAGTCACAGACAAGACTCACACAAGATTGCGCTTAGTGGTAAGGGCACAGGGAGAAAGTAGAAAGCTTTTGACATGTCAGAGATGCCCATGTTCATCCTGCTGCTAATTCTTGTTTCTCCTTCACATAGATTTTTAGCATTAAGCTTCACAAGGTTTTAGTTCCATTTCCATGGAGAAAGTGAAAACTCTTGAAGCCACTGACATGCTCCCTAACCAGCTCTTCTTATACTACAGAGGGACACTGCTCCAGTGAAGAAAGCAGCATGTTTAAATGACTGACAGATCAACCTTCTTCCTACCACACACTCACATAACAGCAGTGGTTTATTAAATGGGTGGAAGAACAAACTACTTGGATTTGGGAGACAGCCTCAGAACACAGCAAAGGGAGCAATGGAGAGACAAGAACCAATGCAGCCAGAGCTTTGGTCTTTGCACTCAGAAACCCAAAGTGTCAACCCATACGTCTATTAAGGCCCAAAGAGCACACCCAACATCTAGGAGCAAGAACACTGGGCTTTTCAACTTCACTATGAAGTTTTTAGCTCACAAACTGGCAACAGGAGAGCTTATGGCAACCCCATGGGAGTTTCAGTTTTGCCATAGCCAGTGATAAACTAATTGATGAGGAGCTGAAAATCAACCTCCATTTAAAAAATGTGGTTAGAAAACGAAATGCAAATCTATACAAATATCCAATGGTTGCTATGAATATAAGTGTTTGTCTACCTTACGACTGCTATTTTCCAACCAGCTTTCCAACCAGTGCAGCCTCTGCACCTCTGTATCTACAATTGTGCCATTTATAAGCCAGGAGCCCACCTTGCCCCTGCGCTTGCTCCCACAGTGACTCATGTTCCACTGGGTTTATTCCTGGGAAGACTTGTGTTAAAACAGCAAAGAGCAGAACCTCTCGTGAGGGAATGCTGCGTTTCAGAAAGCACCAAACAGACTATTCCCAGTCAAAGTATCAAAGCACTGATACACATCCCATGTAAGAGAAAGGCTTTTATAACTGGCATTGCATGAAAAAGAGAAATAATGGTACTGGGTCAAACGCAAGCCTTGCTGGATAACACTGTGTGCTCAATACCTAAAAAAAAGTTTTCCTAGGGGAATACACTTCCTAGGTTCCGTAGGGAGTTTCTTCCCTACCTTCACAGTGAAAAACCAGCACGGGGCAACTCCCCAAGCAAGCTGCCACAGGTCCCTGCTCCCACACCAGCTCTGCAATACGGGATGTGCAAGGGGTGCACCTCTCACTTGGTAGACCCAGTCTATGTGATTTCAGCATTACCAAAATGATAAAGACATTCAGAAACCCACCACCCCCAGCACTGTCTGTAAGCATTAGGCTTTAGTATTTAGTTACTCTCTAAAGTTGAAAAAACAACTGAGCTTCCAGACTCACTGATAAGAGAATTATAGGAGCAAAATGGTGTTACATTTTCTTATACCCTCTATGCAATACCAGAGCTATGCAGGATGCTTGGAAAGAGCTCCCAGTTTGGAGAACAAATCCCATCTGAAGCTGCCAAGTAAACAGCAGCAGAGAGCCAACGGAGCAGGCGAGGGCATTGCACCACCATGAACCCAGCAGAACGCACCTCTCCTGGCTCCTAGTCCCATGGTCAGTCTGCACCATTTGATGCCTCACAGGGAGCCCCCAAAAATCAGAGTCCCTGCAGAGCAGCTTTGCACCGCTGAACACTATCCTTAGCCTAGGAAAAACTGGTGCATTCTCCAGCAATTGGCTACAACCTCACACGAGTGCCAACTGTTTTCCCATACGTAACTCAAACCCTTCTTAGAGTTTTACTCCAGATTCTTTCACTGCCCTGAAACACACACCACAAATTGCTCGACTACCCTTCAGCTGCAGTTTTGTTCCTTTGGTATAAATGAGATGGGGAAATAGTTCCATTCCTCCAAAGTATAAAGTTAAATAGAGTGAACCGAGAAGATTCTTTTAAAATAATGGAGTGAGATCACCCATAGAGTGATTTTAAACAGCACAAATAAGAGCAGCACTTGCATTTAGCAAGTGTTCCTCCTGAGGAGCAGGAGGCTTTCTCAGTTTCAGCCACTTGGGTGCATTGCAAGGGGACAGCACTCCTTCACATAGGGAAGGTATTTCCTACAAAATTATGACTAACAGCTCTTTAGCTCCACTCTTAAGCAACCCCGGATGAGAATCAATTAAAGACCACAAAAGGATTTGACACTGGAGGGAATTTGAGTCTTACTTTGCCACAAAGCTCAGCTGCATGAACCATCTGGGCGGTGAAACACTTTATTCCCAAGTATATTGGCAACTAAATCTGGGCTGGCACAATGAGGGTAAAGAATGAAATAGTGAAGCCCAGTGACACTGCAAGAGAAGCAGCAGTGAGCAGCATCCCTCAGCTTTATCTCAGAGTAATTAAGAGCTGCTGCTCATTGAGCCAAACACTCAGCTTTGCAAGAGCTCTGCCAGCAGCACAGGTCAGCATTTCTGCATTGTAATCACCTCTGCCTTTAATTTCTACAGCTGGACCTATTTAGCACATCCTCCCTTTCACTATCACTTTAAAGCCATTCCAAACTCTGCATCCAACTACAATAACCAATAGAAACCAAGATTAATGTTCCCAGTGTTGTCATTCACCTGGGCACTGCTGGCTTCCCAAGCAAAGCCACAGCTCAGTATCCCCTCCCATCAAACACATGAACTAACACCAAGATGGTTTATTCTCTCATCACCCAGGTTGTTGGAAAGTTACACCTTTGACCATTTCACCATTTCTCACCATTCGTACAAGCATGAATTGTGCAATGATGTCCTGGATGCTCCTGCATTGATAACGCCCCAAATTTATCATACCTGTGGTACAGATCTGAACCATCAGACACCTTTAGGCATATTAAATTGTCACAAACACAGATGTAAGATATGATCCGTTAAAGAACAAGCAAACCTAAGAATCCATCATCCAAGAGCAGAATCCAACTCACAATTCAACAGGGAAACCCAATGATTTTGTCACTTTAGGGGCTGCATTTTAGAAATAAAGGGAACTGCAATAAAAGATTTTTTTTCTGGAAGGATGAGAAAAATGTTGAACATGTTTTTATGGGAGAAGCAGAGCTACAGAGTGAGCCCGAAAGCTCAGTGTCTCTCATGCCCCAGTCTATAAATAAAACTAGCTGGGCTTTACTCTTGTACTAAATTTAAAGGGAAGTCTTTTCCACGGAGGGTTTTCTTTAAAGCAAACTGTGCCCCAGAAGGATTTGAACGTGGGGTTTCCAACAAGCAGCATGAATGAATTAAACAATAAGTGCAGGAAGAAAGCAGCTGCATTGCTCTGTAGCAGAAGCAGATGAATGTGCAGCTCAACCACGGGTGCATTGTGAGGGAGAAGGACAATTCCCAATAGTTCTCACTCAGATTTTAACCACAGTTTTCCTTCACCCTGTACTCCAGGAGCTTGGCTCAGGTGCCATTCACCCCCTGACATCACAAGTTCAGCTCCAGTGAGCCCCAAGCAGAACCCCCAGATTTTGTGGCATACACAATATCAAATCACTCAGCTCTCTCCTGCATGCTGTCCACAGGCTACACAGAGGAAAGGGGGGGGGGGAAACAACTTAACTCTGCTTGGTAAACTCAGGTGAGGTCTATCATCCCAATCAACACCTAACTGCTCGTCTTTATTCAGCTTCTTCCATTTGGAGATAAACCTCAAGGTCCTCTGTCTCCCCCAGGTCAGAGCTCCCTGAGGACTCTCTCTTCTCACAAAATCCCACAACATCCTCTCAGGAGCCACAAGTGTCAAAATAACCCATTTGGAGGCACACCTCCATCAGTCCATGTGAACACACACACAACACCTCGACCAAAGCGAGCTCAGGAGGCACTGCCACCGCAGGAGAGCCCCAGCACTTCCCGCACCAGTGACACTCCCTTGCTGGCCTGCAACAGCCACTGCTGATTTACCTTTGATGTTTCACAGATACTGTCACCGTAACTCCCGACCAAAGCGCTTACTCCAATTGCTGGCCACGCACCATGTTCCACCCCAGAAACAACAGCATTTCAATCAGCAGAGGACAGAGGCCCCCACAGTAACTCAGCTTTCCCAAATCACTTTCTATCTTAGCTCTTAAGTTCTATTTGCTTCCACTTTTCATTTCAGGCTTAAAGCTTCCTATTCTTTAGGTTTTCTAGAAAAGAAGCAGGTTTTCTCCTACCTATGAGATCTGCCTCTGCTGCTCTCCTCTCCCTCTGCAGCAAACACATTTCTCTTGACACACAGGAGCAAATCTGTAAGAAATGGGGCACTTCTAAGCTGAAGCAAAGTTTCTTTCCTCATACCAGAGTAGCTTCCCCCCAGTCCCACTGCAGCCCAGGCTCTGGATAGCAGGGTAGGGACTCAAACTCCTGAGGCAGCAGTTTTCTTTTTGCACTCTAAGCAAGTTACCAGCATTGCAAAGATCACCTGCTAGAACTGCAGGTGAGCCAACACTTTGCTGATATGCATCACCCACAACATATATGCAATGCAGAGACAAAATGAGAGCACAAAATCTGAGTATAAAAAAGTACAAAATAAGAGTATAAAGCAGCATTTTGCTACTGCAGCTCTAAGTCACTTTCTTATAACTGTGAACCAGCCTTCAATTCACTACCTTAAAATAGATGAAGAATATAAACTGACCTTAAAGAAGACAGGGAACCTCCGAGCTCCCGAATCAGTAGAGAGGGCTCCACACACGGCAAACCTTCGTCTGACCAGAGCCTGAACCCTCTGGAAGAGGCATAGAGGTGCCTATACAGAATCAGCTATTTGCCCAAGCTGCTCTAATTAAGGTGAGTGCCACCAGCACCATTCAATTCAGCTCATCAGGGCTTGGGCTGGCTCTGGCTGGGGCCCAGCATCAGGGCACCCAGGCGATGCTGGAAAGCACTGAGTGTGGTACAACACAGCTGCTTTCTTGTGAGCTGTGCAGCAAATACAAGGGATTGCACCTTTGCAATAGAGTGAATTCCTTCATGGATGTGTCAGTGGTCAACAGGCAGGAGATGAAATCGCTGCTGCAGATGCTCTCCAAGGATACTAACTGGACAGATTGGTACTGCTTGTTCTAGGAATGTGCACTGAAACAGCTCAGCTCACTGAATCTGAAGACAGAAAATGAGTTAGTTTTAGGTGGTCCATTAATAACTGCCAGTGATGTGTAAAGCTCATCTTGTGTCATACAAGTTACAGCCCTACAAACCCCTCCCCATATGCTTACAGTTCCTTGGAAGATGCGACTATGGCAGCTCTGGTGGACACAGGGCAGATCTTGTCTCACAGGTGAATTAGCTGTTAAGCATCCTGAAGGGTCTACATTTAATACTCATTACATTTCCACTGCTTAACTCTTGTATTTGGAGTAACTGCATGTTTCATAAAGACTGAACTTCCTCACACATTCTGTGGAAATACATAAAACATAACTCGTGTCAGTCAACCTGCTGATATTTCTATTTCCAGAACAGAGCAGGAACAGTGAACCCCCCCCAAACCCAAGTCTTTCCCAACAAACTCTGATGGATAGGACGTGACACAACGGTGCAAAAACTTTCGGCAAACCCAGGGATTTGAAATTGCTCTGCTCTGTTTCGCTGTGGCAGGAGTTTCAATGCAGTGCATTTTGCCTAGAACTGACACAAAGGAACAGTCACCTTGGGTGTGTTACGGGGAAGAACAAAACAATTTCCCAGACAAAAATATACTGAGTTCAGCACCCTGCTTATAGGTTACAGCGAACAGAAGCGTTTGCTGTACTTGATGCTTTCTGGCTACCAGGGAACCTTCGAAGGGCCCCCACGCAGGAGGGAGGTGCAGTGATGAGGTGGCAGGTACACGCTACAGAGAGGTGAAAGGGGACAGAACTTTATTTCCCTATTTACAACACAATTCGCTGGGCTCTGTGTATTTCCCTGGGCCTTGTGGGAGCAGACAGCAGCAGAGCAGGACACAAGCACGGCCGTCCGTCCTTGGATCTGTGGGGTGATGGGTTCAGGTCCCAGCACCCACCTGCGCGGACAGTGTTTCCACAGGGTTAGCTCCTTCCACAGTGGGACACTGTGCAAGGGGCTGGTGTGAAGGTGATGTCCCCTTGCAGCCCCCTTAAATAAAGCAGTGTCTCTTGGGGGGCTGCTCCCCCTGCCAGGCGCTCCTCAGGCTGCGGCAGATGGTGCCTCTCCATCAGAACAACTGACTCTGGATGCTCACAGTACCCGCAATGTAACAGTATTTGCTTTATTCCCCATGCACTGGTGCAAAGAGGAGATGCCTGCTCCTGGCAGGGGGTTGGAAATGGATGATCTTTAGGGTCCCTTCCAGCCCAAACCAGCCTGAGATTCTTTAATTCTATGGTTCGCATTTAAAGCCTCTCACAGGCACATCCTCATCTCCGTCCTGTCCCCAGCAGAACTGCCTCAGAAGCCACTTGCTGCACGTCCCAGTGCTTGAGGCTCATCACCTTCCTCAGAAGTTCAGCTTTTAACACAGTGGCTGTTGTCTCTAAGGGCACGAGTGCATTGCAAAACCCTGCCTGTAAGCCTGAGCAGTGAGGACGTCCTGTGTGTGCTGATGCTAACACTGCCTCCTTGTACATTCTTTTTCTCTTCCTTCTCTTCCCAATGAAATCTTTCCATATTATTAATGGCCAGGGTGGATCTACAGCACGTGTTCCTTCCAGGATTTTCTTGTTTGCTGTAGTCTTCACATTTTCCAGTTCATTTCCTATTTTCCTGCCCTAAAACTGCTGCCAAAAACATCCCCGAAGCACACTTTGGTACTTGCACAGAAAAACCCCAACATTTAAGAATATACGTTCAATCCAGACTCTTGCAAATCAGTAGCAATTTTACCCCAAATAGGGGTCATTTTCATAAGGTGCTGATGGTTCTTAAGGTGAGCTTTTAGCTCATTTACCATGCAGATGCATTCCAGTCACTACAGTGGGGAATACTGGGTCACATCATTTATGTTCTACTAGTAGTGCAGGAGCATTCAGCCAAAACATAAAGACTGGACTTATGACAGGCTATTTAATTAGGGATGAAACAATTAGGAATGAAGTTAATGAACTGGATTGATGCCTAGGTACTGTAAATGACACTAACTCCCATAGTTAAAGAAGAAACAGGTAACCAAGAAAAAGTTCCTCACTCGTGGACTGGAATATTAGAAACGAAAGTGGCTGTGTAATCCCCCATGGAAAGAATTGGTTCGGTTTCATGTAATCCCGCACCAGAAAAGTTGGAACCATTACAAACTCCACTGATATTAGAGCTCAAGTGCATGGTGGTGCCAATTGGAAGAGGTTGGGAGTTGGGGAATTCCTTAGGACATTCGAGGAGAAAAAAATCTGAAGTAATTTCATGGATTACTGTTGTGTTTAATCCCTTCTCTGGCTTCTGACAGAAAATCCTCACACATTCACTCACTTGTGACATGGATGCTTCTCAGCAAACATAAACTGACAATAGAAGTGGTTGGACATCTCTTGAGGCAAAGTGGAGTACCTGGAGTTCGGTACCTTGGACTTGATCCATTTCTGCTTTTAGATATCCTAGGAACATTTTCTGTGTCCACTTCTTCCAGCCTTCACATACAACTTGCTAATAACAAAAATAATGCTTAATAAAAATGCTCTACATGTCTTCAATCTCATATTTCAGCTTCACAGAATTGGAACTGATGCTCAGGAAGATGAAGACCCAGATTCAGTTTCACTGATAAGCATAAAGAAGACAACCAAATCAGGAACAGAGTCCCAAAAGATCTCTTCAGTAAAAGGAGAGTGATAAAAGCCCAGCAGCTCGTAGGTAGGTGAAGTCTCTCTCTCCACTGTTTATCTTAACTGTTGTTTAAAGTTACTTGCTTTAGCTGTAAACAGTTAGATGGGATGAGTCCATGTCCTGGTGACTTGCCTGTGATAGATCTGGAAACAAAACCTCCAAGAGGGCAAGCTGGAGGTTATCCAGGTACTCTGGGGATGCAGGGATCTGGTCCTCCCCTCATAAATCTCCCATCAGTAAAAAAATCCACTTTCAAAGTCACTCCACTGAATACAGTGGGTTTAAAACAGTGAAGCTGAAATCAGCATCTGGAGTATTGTCTGGGATACCTTAAAAGTCCATGATTTCTTCCTCTGGGGGCATGTGCTTCCAGGAAATCCATATTACTTTGGCTGAAAGACAGTACTGTAGGGATGTCATCAGACCACCAGCACCATTTAATAGTTCTTCTGTGCTGTTCTGAGAAATACTGTTTTCTGTAGGAACTCAGGAATGACCCATAGCAACAACTTTGGCAGTGCACATATTTCCCTTTGGATTTGTCAGGACAGCGAAGAATCCAAAAAGCTGAATCTTTCCAGATCTTCTCAGCTCATTTGCATTACAAGGGCTAAGTGGCTCTCCAACGGTTCCTTGCTTAGTCTGGAGCTCTGACATGGTTAGATTTGATCCAACATGTCTCGAGAATTGCAAGGAGAGGTGTGCTTTCTGATGCCATCAAAATCCCTTCTATATCCTCATTGCAAAACCAAGCAGTGAATCCTCAAAGGCTGCAAGGCCAAATTAAGGCAGATGTTCTGGACTTCGGGGTAGCGAGGTTGTGGCTGAGCCTTCCCAATAAACAGAATCCCATATGTCTGCGGTGGGTGGGGCTGCAAACCTGCAGCCTTTCCTGGGGCCTGCAAGCAGCATCCTCTGCTCAGATGACTCTCCCAGCTAGATCCATGCTGCTCAGCACATTCCCATTGCATGGCCCTGAAAAATATAAAGGAGGACAGCATGAGCCAGTAGTTATTTCCACCTGCCCCTGTTTCCCTTTGCTAAAACAGTGATGAGATTATTCCTTTTCTTCTGCTCTGTGTGCAGAGCACCACAGGTTGCTCTGCAGGGTGCAGGGCAGACACTAAAGTGTGCTCCCTCTTCTATGGAGGCTGCTCAGCCACGTTAATGGTCAGCTCATTTGCTCATTCAAGAACTAGGGGTACCAAGTGGTCCAAGCATCATGCTGAAAGAGCTCTCCTGCTTGCACAAAGCTATTCTGTGTCTGTGTCCAGCACAGCAATTGGGCTTACAGACACACCATCAGGAACAGGACCTACATGTTGGATGCTTTGAACAATCACAGCTTCTACCAGCTATTACTGTAGTCATAGATACACTGCCCTTAGAGAAATCAGAATCAATTTAGGCACCTAATATTGGGATGTCTGTAAGTGAATTGGTTTTGAATTAATTGAGTAAAACAAGGCAGCGAAGCCCCATGTAACGTGTTGGTGTGGAACCGCTGCAGCCCTGGGGAGGGAACGACAATGCATACTTTACGCTGTGAATTTTTTATTAAGGGAGGGTTTTTTCTGTTTTTTTATTATTGAATATGAATATTTTACACATCCGAGTTCAGAACAATGCTTTTTTTGGCTGCCTCTGCACTTTTCATGGTTGCGTACCCTTGCATTGCATAACTGAGAGAGATCCATTTACACACAGGGGGAAAGGGGACTAATGAATCTCAGCAAAGCCAACTTTACTGTGTGTGAAAAAAAGCACTCTGAAGTTTTCCAAATAAAAAAAATATATACACATACATAAAATACTTGCATGGAATGGCTTAATAAAATCAGTGTGTGTGTGTGTGTGTGTGTGTGGGTGCACATGTTCCTGGGGGCATGTGGATAATGACTACAGAGCTACATCTTACACCATCTCTGCTGGGAAAAGCTCTGGAATGTTCTTATCTCCTTCACATCCAACCCCTCACTTTCAGGTACTCACCTGGATGTTTCCAAAGTTGGAGAAATGGAGGTGTGCCTGCCAGTTGCTCAGTCAGTGAACTGACGGAGCTGCCCACACCCACCTGCAGGACTGGTATTTGCCTTTGGTAGCACCATTTCCCTTCCTGGCTACTTCGAAATGTCCACAGAGCTTGTTTTCTCACCCACCTCTGCAGGCTGCCTTCAGCAGGCCCTCAGACTTACATCTACGAGTGGAAGATGTCCCTGTGCACGGCACAGGGTTGGAGCTAGATGATCTTTAAGGTCCCTTCCAACCCAAACCATTCTATGATTCTTAGGCATTCCAGGCTGTGCTGGCTCTCTGTGTCTTTGAGACGACTTCTGCTCCATACAGCCACGTTAATGAGCATCTTTGACAACTGCCATGCTCACCGAGCAGCTCTTGGCTTTGTCAGTGGCCAAATGCATGCACTGACCTGCTGGCATCACTTCATTCTGACCATGGATGGGGAAAAAATGCCTCATTTACCTGGGCAGTTCGGGTCTGACCTTGCTTGCAGAGCCTGGCATGGCAAAACCACAAGTGCAGCCCTTGTGTACAGTGAGGCCTCTGTGTGCCCTGCCCTGAGCATCGCCAGCCTGGGGAAACAAAGGAGCTCATTTCCCTGCCTTCCCCTGTGCCCTGCAGCAGAAATGCACTTGGACTCTCTATCCAGCTGCTTTCAGAACAAGCTGCCCATCACCACCCTCCTGGAGACCTGCGATCTGCAAGGCAGGGGTGAGGGCACCTTTGCAGCAAGTGTGCTCACACAGCTCAGCAGGACGAGGGCAGGGGACAGGAGATCTGAATAATAAAGATAATAGTTATTTGCCAAGTGTATATTTGAACCCAGCCTTTTTATTGTGCACATGATAACAAGGAGGAGAGGGAGAAAGCAAGAGCTCTTGTACAGTTCTTGAGAGCCTGCAACCAAAAATGGGCAGGGTGACAAGAAGTACATTGTTTTGGGTAATCAGAGTGCATTGTTGCAGGCTGACATGACTGCATACCAATAAACCCCTGAAATTCACAGGGAATGGGCAAAGTGCAAATGATGAATTGTCTGACATTTAACAGAAAATAAAGAGCTGCTGCTGGATTGAAACTTGAATGAGACTTGGGGAGGGAGGGAAGAAATTACCAGGAAGTGCTGGTCTTGGCTGGGATAGAGTTAATTCTTTTCATAACAGGTATGGGGCTGCGATTTGGATTTGTGCTGAAATCACAGAGGACGTTTTCGTTATCCCTGAGCAGTGCTTACACTGACTTAAGCCTTTTCTACTCCTCCACTCACCCCACCAGCAGGTAGGGCAGAAGGAGTTTGAATTCCAGAACTAACCACTGGCAAATAGACCGGCCCTGCAGCCAGTCCAAATGGGTGTTGCTTTCCTGAGGCTAGAAAGATCCCAGGCATTTACAGTTTAAATCCTCTGTGTATCCACAGGACAGGTAGAGCATAGGGGAAAATACATCAGGTGAAAGATTCCTGTAATTCATATTCCATGGCATGAAGGCCAAGGGAATAAGGTCCCAAATGATTAAGACCTCAGACCTCTTCAAAGCAAAAATGAAATACAAGTGGAGTAATGCATTTCCAGCTCCCTGTGAAGCGATGGAAACACAAGGTGACCAAGAGACTGGAGAGGCTGATTAAAGTCTAGAGTCATGGAACATGTGCCAACTTCTGCTATCTTGTTGTGTGTCCTTGAGCAAAGTCATGCCTAAGAGGCAAATGGGAACAGCCAGGCCAAACCAGCACTGTGGGTGTTACATACCTGTAATAATGGGTTGTTGAATGATTTTCATCTGGGAGGAGCTGAACCAGGTCCCTTGATGTAAAACAAGAGTGGTATCACTGAACCCATCCTGGAGTACATCAGGCAATATCTTGTTCTGCAAGGGTGAGATCTCATTAAAGCACACAGAGAGCTCTGCTAGGTGTCACTCTCCGAACACGTTTTGTCTCTGCCTCCAGGTTTGCAGAGTTACCCTGCCCTTTGCTTCTCCTTTCTCCTCCCTGACACCACCCCCAAGCTGCAGTGTTCACTCAGGTCCCCTCTGCTTTCCAGCACTCTGGTTTTTGCATCTTTATTTGCATTAGATTATTGGAGCAGGAGTCTAAACACTGAAGTTACTGCAAATCCCTCCTCATATGGAAGTCAGTGAGCTGTGAAATATTTAAACTGTCTACAGTTGTACCTCGTTTGTTTACACATTTCCAGCAGGCTGATAAAAGGTAACACATTGTAATAGAGGAAAGATCCAACACTGCTGATTCTCATTTCATAACAGTAAACTCAAAAAGTGCTCTGAACACTTGCATTAACTTGATGGGTAATACATATCTCAACTTTCTGAAGCCTTAGGGCCCAAGTGGAGCAGGAAAGCTGCGTGCTTTCCTCCAGGCTCCTTGCTTTATGCTTTCATTCTGGTCATCGGGAAAAGGAGGTGACGGGGGTCTCAGTGTGGTCACCTACAAACCAACCCCTCCTCCCCACGTCCTCTGCATCCAGATCTTTCAGCCCATGTTATTTTTCCACTTCCCCTGCTGAGGAAGTGCTCCAGGGCTCGGAGGACAACTGAACAGGGAGGGAGATGTGCTTCCCTTGCAAATGTCATGTAGAAAAGGAAAAGTGTGCTGTGATTCCTCAAAGGGCAGCAAGAAGAAGCTATTGAGGACTGATCAGTCCCAAGGCAGCAGAGGGCATCAATGAGTTTGAAGATTCATCTCCGGAGCTGAATGAAAGCAGCCAGACACTGTACTGAATTAACACCACAGCCTGCAGCTCTTTTCCCTGTTTTCATGTTAGTCTTGGACAAATCCAACAATATATAATGATATTCAACAATGTATCAATCATAGTGCTAATCAGTTTCACAACTGATGAGATTTCTATCCCCTGACTGGATGCAGTGCACGTATTTGCAGGTGTGGATAAAGATGATCTCTGTAAATGCACCATTTTCAAGTAGTTTCTTTGAGTGCAAATTTCAGTGCTGAAAATTCACACCTCTGTTATGAATTCCATAGGTCCCTTTGGAAACCCAATCCCTCAGCCATGACATTTATGACAGTTAAGCTTATTCGGTGTAGTTATTAATAAATACTGAGCTCAGCAATGCAGATTTGCTCAGTAATTCAAGCAAACATTTTCAGGACTGTCACTCTCCCCTGCTCTCAGTGATGAGGTAGAGGAATAACTCTTTCTCTTAAGATACTCAGCTTTTCCCTAAGAACCAGTGCCAGGAAGCGACCAATGCCTCCACCTTCTTAGATGTCTGACATCAAAATGTTCACTCAGAAGTCCCCTAAGGATAAACTCAAATAGATGCCTTTCACCTCTGATTAACTTACTAATTTTAATTAACACTATACTAAGTCATGGAAATGCAGTCTCACATAATCCTTACGCTAGAATATTAAGGAAACCTCAGAGATGGACGTTACATGTGATATGACATAGCAGATCACATGGCCGGTAATAGCACTGAGCTTCCAGGTCCAAGAGCTCTGCTTTAACAGCCAGATCAACTTAGAGAATCATAGAACTTACCTTCACTTCAGGAGCAAAACCAAATGCAGAAGCCGAGGCCCCTCTGCTCCTCCAGAGCTGCTACAGGAGATCTCCAGCGCGATGGTGAAGGGTCAGCAGTACCCCTGAGCCCTCTATTCCTCCATCAGAGGTCTCTTTGCACTCCCTGGATGTTTATGGTGCGTGGCAAGGAGCCAGCCCCACGGGCACAGGATGGAGGTGGCTTGTTCTCAAGTGTTTAAAAGTCTGACAAACTGTTTGCAGTTCTAGCAGGGATCAACATGTTTCTAGAATTAAACGCAACATTTCTGGAGAGCAAAAATGCTCTGAACAAGGGCTCTTTTCCCCACCCAATGCACAAGAGACCTTTCTTTAGTAAGCTATAAAATCACTTACTATAAATCAATTCTTTTTGTACTGATTTATTAACTGCTCTCCAGCAGTTCAGACTGGCACTCAAAAACCCCCCTGAATGGATGCTCCTTGAATGTTCAGAAGCATTTTCTCTGGAGTACTGTGGGTCCAGCCTCGCAATAGTCTGCCTTGGTAACCCACATGCTCCTGAACGCTCTTAAGCTGGCAAGAATGGAAGCACCAATCCACACGGAATACACCCGATCTTGCGGTGAAATGATCTTGACACAAGCTGTGCTGGGAACTCCTGCCTGGAGCTCCTTCTGGAGCCTCTCCTTGAAGCCTCGGAAAAGGGTCGACCCACCCGACAACAGCACGTTCCTCAGGATGCTGGGCTGGATGTCCCTGTGGCACTTGAAGAAGCTCTGAAGGACCATCATCCCCACCCCTGGCCCTGTGATTTCTGCCTCCGCAGGCACAAAAAGCGCTTCGGGAGCTCGGAATAGCTGGTCTCCTGCCTCGACAGCCCTTCCATCAGGGAGAATGTACCTGCACAGTTCTGCGGGCTCCGCATGCATCTTCTGGCTGGGCTCTAACACAACGTAACACAGCTTCTCCTTAATATCCCTGACAATCTCTCTCTCTGCTGTGCTTACAAAGGAGCTCCCAGTCTCCAAGAGGAGCCTTGTGAGGTATTTGGTTACACCTCTGCCTGCAAAATCCAGCCTGGTGATGCTATGGAGCAGGTAATGGCCTTTGTAGACAGGGACAGCCACGGTGACGCCATCGCCACTGTCCAGCACCAGTCCTGTGGTGCGGCCAGAGGCGTACAGGGCCATCAGTGCCGGCAGGGTCACGAACAGGGCGGGCACCTGGAGGCTCTCGAACATCACCTCAGCCATTTTCTCTCGATGGGACAACGGGTTGAGAGGGGCCTCGGTCAGCAGCACCGGCATCTCGTCCGGCTTCAGTTTGAGCTCTTGTTTGTACAGGTACCTCCAAATCTTCTCCATGTCATCCCAGGATGTAACCAACCCATTTTCCAGTGGGTAAGTAAAAGACAAAATGCCCCTTTTGAACTGGGCTTCCTCCCCAATATAGTAGTCCTTATGACTCGCCCCAAACATGACAGGTTTGAATTTGGGGTACCCCACAACAGTGGAAATAACCGAGCGGGGAACCTGTTCCCCCGACAGACCAGCCTTACACTGCCCAGACCCGATGTCAAAAATCACCACACGGCTCCCTGCCATCACAGCCAGGTGTCCTGTGCAGGATGGGTGCTGCCCGGGGCAGTGGCTGCTGGCAGAGAACATTCTAGAGCCCCCAGCCCATAGGTAGCACCCCACCGAGCTCACAATCACTGCAGCTGCACCAGCAACCCCACTTCCTCCGGGGAGCGTTTTGATTCAGGGCTGGCGCTCAGTATGAATCTGGGTGCTCCTACTTCCCAGACAAATTACAGAAGCGAATCAATGGATTTGTTCTGACCCCCGGGCACAGAGGAGGGCCGGTTACAGTAATTGCATTTGCATTGATTTATATTTGGATTCTGTTTGGGGTTTTGCAGGGTTTCTAAAGGAAACATTTTCAGTAAGTAAAAAAGAGTGTGAGAGCAGTTTTAGAACAGAAACCCCAGGTATCCTGAAGCCCTCAGAGGGAAGGATCTCCCAGCAGAGGAGGTGTGCTACCCTCCACATGACTCCAAGGCAGGCTGCGAGCCCGTTAGGGAGTAACTGCATCCCTGTGGTATGTGGCCCCTGAAACCTCTGCCCAGGGGAAGGGGGAGGATACACAGTAACCTCGTTGCTTAAGCTTTTAATGTTTGATTTTCACACACGGTGCATCAGTCAATGAACACACAAACGGCTGTAGCACCTTTCAGGCCAGTCAGCTCTCAGCAGGGCTCCTTGCTCATGTGCTGCTGTACCAAGCCCTTTACTTGATGGTCTCCTTAAAAACACTTGCGGTGAATGACAGCAGCCCCGAAATCCCTGTAATCGTTCATGGTGACCCACATCTGTTGGAACGATGTCAGGCAGGTGAGGATGGAGGCCCCAATCCACACGCAGTATTTCCTCTCAGGGGGTGCGATGACCCTCACAAACATGCCAGAAGGCACTTGCAGCTTCATCTCCTTCAGGATCCGTTCCTCCAGGCCAGGGAAGAGCGTGGACCCACCTGAGAGTAGGATATTGCCATAAAGACTCTTGCGCACGTCGATGTCGCACGTCATTATGCTGTTGAAGATCATTTTGTGCACCCCAGGAGCTTCCACTCCAATGTTTGCAGGCATGAAAAGGGTCTCTGGTGCACGGAAGAGCTGGCTGCCTATATGGATGATATTGTTGTCAGGCAGTCTGTACTCCCTCATGATTTCTTCTGGCTTTGCTTTCATCTCTTGGATGGGGTCTAAAGCTACATAGCACAACTTCTCTTTGATATCTCTGACAATCTCCCGTTCAGCCGTGCTAACAAAAGTGTGTCCACTCTCCAAAAGCAGCTTCATAAAGTATTCGGTGATATCCCGACCAGCAACATCCAGCCTGGAGATGGCATGGGGTAAACAGTATCCTTCATATATGGGGACAGCGTGGGTGACACCATCCCCGCTGTCCATCACGATGCCAGTGATACGGGCCGATGCATAGAGCGCCAGGGTCGCCTGAACTGCAACGTACATGGCTGGTACCATGAAGCTTTCAAACATGATCTCTGTCATTTTTTCCCTGTTCTGCAGAGGATTGAGGGGGGCTTCAGTCAGCAGCACAGGCCTTTCACAGGGCTTGACTCTCAGCTCGTACTCATACACGTGTCTCCAGATCCTTTCCATATCATCCCAGGATGTAACTATGCCATGGTCGATGGGATAATTCAGAGACAGGACCCCTCGTTTGGACTGAGCTTCTTCTCCAATGTAACATTCTTTCTGTCCGGCTCCCAGCATTGCAGCTTTGACTTTAGAGCGCCCAACAATTGCTGTAAAAACAGACCTTGGGCCACTCTCCCCTGAGATACCTGCTTTGAACAGCCCAGACCCATTGTCAAAGATTACCGCTGGGACATCCAAAATGCTGGGGTCAAACATCCTTCACAGAGCTCTGTTTGTCCATTCCCTTTTACAGGCTGGTGCTCATTGCTAGGGAAGCCTTCTCAGAGCTCCACAACGCGCTGCTTCCAACACCCCACTACCTCACAGTGCCTCGTGATGCAATAATACATTTCCCCTGACACTGGACATGGCCACAGCAGCTTTACCATGATTCCAGCCATGACTATCAATTCACTGACTCTCATCCATGTAATGCCCCATGCAATGAGCCTGAAAGCATTTTTTTCCTTGGAATAGAAGAACATGCATTGCAAATACATGCATGACAATAATTAAACCTTTCAAATGTGCCCCTGGCTTAGCTAAGACTCAACAAACACTTCCGAGGGTTGGTGAAGATGAGGCCAATTGTGCCTCCCTGTAAGTCTTAACTGAATTACCAGCTTGCTTTTGTGAATAACATCTGCACTGGAAGCAGACATCGTTCAACGGAATCCTTTCTGATCCTCCAAAGGGAACTCTTAAAACATTTTTAAATCACTAGAACTAGCCTGGCTCTGGTTATGGCATTCTGGCATCTTTTCCCCCATCTTTCTTACTTCACTTAAAGACTATTTTTTGGTGGAATCACACAAGTGAAATAATAATTTGTGTCTCTTGCTGGTTTGAAAAACCCCAACAGCTTTGAACAATGTTCACAGTACCTTCTAGTGCGAAGAAATTCCTTCCTGTAATGAATCTATATCCTAGGCTGCTGACAAGCTGACCTGCCTGCAAATAAACAGACGTGCAGATGTCTTCCTTCCCTGTGCTCCTTTTCCATTCAGCACTCTGCTGAGAAGAACAAACTCTTTTTTGGGAGTTAGTGCAAAAGGATTTCAAATATCCCGGATCTTTACAACTGATCCCCTTTCCCATCTAATTGCTTGTTGGTGTTCTATGATTTTGCTGCAAGAGATTTCCTAAAGAAGGAAATTTCTGCAGCTCTGAATCCAATGGGATCTGACAATCCAAATCCCTTCACTGAAAAAATTCCCTTATAAAAACCCCAATAAATCACTCCAGAAGTTCAGGTTAATCCTTGGCTGCCAGAGCTCTCCTTGTGGCTTCAAACCCAGGCCAGCTTCAAAGCAGGGGTGGCTTCTATCAAATTTAATTACTTTTCCTGCAGCTCACATGGCAGAGGTGCCAGCTACTAAATGGAAGTGGGTTTGAATCTGAGGCAGATTCCAGACAGATATTAGAGAGGAATGTGAAGTGTAAGCAAACGACCTCCTTGTGCAGAGATGGCTCTACCCCTAATGAACTCAGAAATAAGAAAGCCATCTACCAACGGATCAGCTCTGTGCAAGTTCTTTCCATTCTGCTTCGGTTCCAGACACATTTGGGTTAAATTCCACTCTATCCATTTTAGCAATTTCTCTAATCCTCTTAATATTTGTGTACATATATTGCAGTGTGTGGCACACTTGTTTCCATGCATGCTTCTATATTAATGTCAACAGGTGTCCCAATCATTTAAGAGGTTGTTATATGCATCACACTAGAAGCCCCACTTAATCCTGCGTGGTCTGCACGCAGCTGACAGAGAAGCACTCCCTTTTGAGCACAATGTTGAGTATTAGAACGAGGGAATATTGACTGGGATGATTAAATGGCAGTTGAACCTAGAGGCAGGAATGCCTATCTGTTCCCTCAGATTGCTTCTGTCATAGATCACCTTAAAAAGGGTATGTGTGCATTAATTTTGTTACTGGAGGTTTTGTAATAACTGAAATTACTGGTGGTGCTTTGCTGTAAAGTGAATTCATAGAAGAGACTGTGAGACATCAAAACTTCTCTTGCTCACCTGGTGGAACAGCTTGTGCTGACATGACAGGACCTCACTCAGGAGTGGACAGGGGCTGCTTGCTGTGGGGAGACACAGGAGGAATCAAACTGACACAAGGAAATTCATTCCACGCAAGAGTCTGCTAATGTCCTGACCGGTGGATGGTATCCACTGTCATCTCTTAGTGGGACTGCATTATAAACTTGAAGCTGAGAGGCACATTGGAACACAGTAATAACGCAGTTCCCACACATACCAACCATAAATGAGCTCTGTCCCACAGACACTGGATTGTAAAAGTTCACAGATATTTAAACATGCTGTTTATAGGCCAGTCTTGCTTCATGTCAGTGCTGAGCACAGGTTCTCACCAGGTTACACATCTCTTTGCTTTACTGACCTCCACAGAGAGATCCTCCAGGAGAGGCAGGGCTTGGCCTTTCTCCGTAGCCATCCTCTATCCAAATATTCGTGGAGATGAACACGTAACTCAAGGCAGATTGAATGAATGAGGCCAGGAAAGCACCAAGAAAAGGGTGATGAGCTTTGGAAGGTCTGAGTTTACCTGGGACAAAAAAGGAGGGAAAAGAACTCATGTTACCAGTGGCTCTGTCGACAGGATGACCAATGCAGCTTTCCAAGTGGGTTTCAAGCAGGAAATTTTGATTGTTTGATTTAAAGCAATGCATTAAATCCATCAAAAAGGTGAAAATAAGAAAAACCAAGAGACTGGCACATGGAGCCTTGAGGCAGAGTCATGTAAACAGAACTATGCTGCCTTTTTACGTGCAGAAGTAACATAGCACTTTCTGGGATATCCCAGAAACAAACCAAAGGATTTATTAAAGTGCTAAAGCTTAAGTGTTAGAGGTCTGTGCTTTTACAGCTGAAAGAACACAGTTAGAAACCCATCTCCCTGGAGCATGCACGTGACTTGTGTAACAAATAGGAGTGCATTTATGGAGTGAATCCAAAAGCACCAGGAAGAAATATTACAAGAGAAAAAGTGAGGAAAAGACCCAGTGGAAGTCTGATTGAGGAAGGACAGAATACACCATGTGGGGAAGGCAGAACAGAGGTGGCTCAGCCTTTTCCAGACCCCTGGAACAGCAGCGCACAGAGCATGGAAGATCCAAGCACATCAAATACTGCGGTGGTGACAGATGCCTTTATCCAGCCAGGCCGTCAGCACAGGAGGACAACACGTCCTCTGTGCCACAAGTCGTCCCGGTGCAGATACAGAATGAGTTTATTATTCCAATGGAGACGGGGCCTGGAAATCAGCCGGGCTTTCCCAGGGACTGCGGAAACAAACAGCAAAGGGCAGGCCCTGCTCCAAAGAGTTCCGTCTGGGAAGCAAGACCTAGCAGGTGGGTGAGACAAGGTCAGGGTGGGAGGCAAGGGAGACTGTGTGAAAGAAATCAGGGGCTGAGAGCAGTTCTTAGCAGTAAGAAGCAATAATCACCATCACAGATGCTTAGCTCTAACAACTTGACAAGATCCCTTTCTTCACATAGGAGCTGTGCTTGATTGCTCCCATATTTGTTTCCACCTAAAATCCCCATTTTGCAACGTCTTCATGACACTCCAAACGTCCACAAAGCTCTTTGAAGTTGAATTTTAATGCATTTATTGACACCAGTTATGATATTTCAAAACACATGGGCTACAAATTGTTACCATGCACTCCGGGTGTTTACAGTAATCCCCACATTAAAACAAACTCAGCCTTTCCTGATGATTTTATATCTTCTTGCTGACTCACTTGCCTGTGCTCATTTAAACTCCTGTTGATTTCTTCTTTTAATATTCAACACTTTGGAAACACAAAAACCCCTTATCTGCAGATTTCATTACGTTTGAAACATTTTGCATTCATTTTTATGGACACCACATGGCCCAAAGTCCTCCTTTTCAACATTCCTTGCAGATCTATGACTTGCCATAATGTGCTTCCCATGCTCAAGGCCAGCAGTTAACCCTGCACATGCAGCTGGCCTTGGTGTCAGATCTGCTGCCAAGGTCCAGCCTAGTGATGGGTGGCTGCAGAAGCTCAGCCCTGGCGCCGCAGATTGGCCAGAGGGGGTTTTCCTCTGATCTCTATCTGCTAGAGGTGGGCTTAAGCTGCAGCAAGAGGAGGTTTCAGGAATCCACACCATTGCCCATTAGAAACACTTGGGGCAGCTCCCTCTTTTGGCCAGGCTGGACTGCTGAACCTGTGTGGTCTCCCCCGGACACCTTGGCTGCACGGCCCCGCTGGGGCTCCTGAGGAACACGAGGCTGTGGCTCAAGTTCAGGACTGCAGCAGGGCTCTGCCACCTTCCAGGGGTGATGTTTAGCCAGGCAGGGCCAGACGAGCTGCCTGCCCAGCTACTGGAAGCAGCAGGCACTGGAAGTGGATGCTGCCGAGTCACTTGGGACATGTGTCAGCATGGTCCCAAGTCAACATCAGCATCTGGGGCTCAGGGCCATAAAAGGTTTCAGTAACTCAGAGCCAGGTTGGGCCCTCCACCAGCAACATGAAACAAAAACCTTTTAGTGTCTACTGTTACAAGTGAACAGCCTTATAAAAGTCCCTATAAAGCAAGAGGCAGGCCTGGGTTCCCTGTACTGGCTCCAAGACCCTTTCAGCACCAAACCTTCTCAGTGTGGGCACCAAGCAGTGCCAGGAGGAGGGAGCAGGACCCATTCCTGTTAATGGGGCATTCCAGGCAGACCCTCTTGAAAGCGAAGCCAAAAAGACGTGTTAATTTTGGCAGTGAACAGCAGCACTAGGGAAGGGAGTGAAAATCAATGTTTGCTAAATAGGAAAAGAAAAAACAGAACATCACTGGGGGAGAATCCATTTATTTTACAATTTCTGACAGGTATTGGAGGCAGGGAAACTGAAATCGTGAACAAATTTTCAAGTGTTAAAAGGAGCTGCACTGCATTGTCCTTTTAGAGGAAACTGGGATCACTGCACTGCTAAACTGGAGAGGCTCTGGGGACTCATTCATGGGCTACTCTTTAGACCCACAAAGTCCAACCAGTACCTCTAGGGGTGGCTGGGTTTAATACTATCATCTAAAATGTAATCAACCCTGCAAGTGATGAACAACTGGGAAGGGGCAGAACCCACTGGGATTCAAATTCAATTCAGATGATTTGGAATTCAGCATCTGAGAACTACTCAGAGTCCCCTTTATTTTCTACGTTGGAGTAAAGAAAACAAGATCTACACCTCGGAAATGATATAAATTATGCATAAATAAAACTCCTGGTTGAAAATTCATGTATTTAAAATAACAGCCTTGATTATTTGGAAATGAGGTCCAGGAAAATACTTTTATTTTTTATTGTCTAAATGCTCTGAATCAGATACAACAATTTCACTAAACTGAGCTCCAATCACTCATCCACAAATTAACCTTTCCTGGGGAAATGGCAGAAGTGAGGCTTTGTGGCTCTGCTCTGAAATAACACCATCTCCAGCAGAGTGCCCTGGAATACTAATAGGAAGAAGGCAAAGTGTAGCATTAAGAGACAGAAGAGTAGCTGATGGAGCCACGAAGTCCATTTTGGGGGCTCCCAGCCCTGTATGACCACAGGGATCGTCTCTCCAGCCCTGGCCTGCAGCGTCACCTGTAGAACAGTGGCAGCAACCTCATACACACAGAATCCCAGAGTGGTTTGGGCTGAAGGGACTTTGAAGCTCATCAGTTCCACCCCCAGCCATGGGCAGGGACACCTTCCACTGGAGCAGGTTGCTCCAAGCCCTGTCCAATGTGGCCTTGAACACTGCCAGGGATGGGGCAGCCACAGCTTCTCTGGATCACAGCACAGCAACTCCTGCATCTCAGCAGAGGGCCAATTCCACACTGCACCTGATGCCTTAAAGCACAAATATGAACATTTCACATGAAAACAAAAGAAAAGCAACACTTCTTACAATCCTGCAAGAGCTCTCCCCACTCAGACCACCCCAGGACATGGCACAAGGACACAGTCTACGGCTGGTCTTCTGACATCTGCTTGCAGCTTGCATGTGCCTCTCCATTAAGGCTCCATGCCTGCCCAGGTAAGAGCCTTTCTAAAAGAAATCAGAGTAGTTGGGAGTACAATGGAAAAAAGGGAAAGCAAGGCTCCTACCCTTGGAAAACTGTTAACTCAGCATTAAACACATACTGAGCTGTTCTGGAATCTCATTGTTACTTTCTACAGCCAAGTACCATTACCTCTAACTCTATTCCAATGGCTGTTGGACTTGGGTTTACGAGCAAATTGTTAAAAGCTGTGTCTGAGGTATGAAAGCGACAAGTGGAAAGCATTCCCATGAAGTGTGCAGCATGGCTGGAACGGGGCCAGTGGTTTAGGTCAAAACTCAGTCACATGTCCTGCTAGCTGGTCCGGAACATCCTTCAAATCCAGCTAAGCAAACAGCTCGGAGAGCCCTGCGCCAAGTGCCAACTCCAGCTGGCATCCCGGCACATTTCATTCTGCAGCTCTGGAGGTTATGAAAAGTTTACTAATGAGAAACATTTCAGGACCCTGTGCCAACAGTGTAGCCTGAAGGAAGAGCTGTGATGACATGAGCATATATAACTTTGGTGGAAAGTCTGAAACATCGGTTCCACACCCTGAGAACTGCCTCTCTGTTTATAGATCCCAACAATTCCGCACATCAAGAGAACTCTATCTGCTTGCTCCTAAGATGTTTACATTGTGCTTTCCAAGTATTTCAGAATATTGATGAAATTAAAGACAACTTTCACGACATCGTGTTCCTCGGCTATTTCATTCACTTTGGTTTGCAGGGCCAGTTCTTCTTCTGTAAACAGGAATTCAATATAGCAAAAGGGGAGTGAGAGCACTGAGCAGCCAGCGATTCTCAGCAAACAGTTTCGGTATTCAAGAAAACCCTGTTTAAGTGATCTTCCCAAATCACTGTTGGGAAACAATACTTTGTTTTGATTTCTGAGGATAGCACTTGCAAGCAACATCTCTTTTTCACCAGCACAGACAGGCAACCAGGCTTCAAACACCCACCTTGAGACAGAAGCCACCACCAAACCTTATTTGACAGAAGATAAAGCAGCAGAGCCCAAGACAAGCTTCCTCTTGTCACCGGTCTGATGAGAGCAATTCCAGATAGCACCGCCAGACTCCAGCACACCCGGGCAGTTGCTGCATGCCCAGGAATGTCACTTGCTTAGCCTGGGTTTTAATGGCTACAGACACTCAGGTGCTGTGACATGGGTGATTTAGTAGCGCCTATAAAGGTGAAACACTCCAAACGTGCTTCTCCCTGAACCCAGGCTTGGAAAACAAACAAAAGGTCCCATTTTAGAACTGGATATCAACAACTGAAATGGAAATAAAAACAGACACAGAAGATGCAGAAGGGGTGGGAGGATGGAGGAGCTGCCTCTCAGGATCCTGGCATCAACTCTAGGTGCAGAGCCTGTTTGAGAGCTATTCAGTGCCAAAGAAAAGGAAAGGCAAGGAATTGTTATGCTGGATTCTCACATCGGAACAATGTAAAGAACTTTCTCAGTGCTGTGTTCCTCTCATTTCCAACCCCCCCTTGGCTGGTGCTCCAGCTGGCATTCAGTGGACACAAAAGGAAAATAAACCCACGGTTCCCAGAGGAGTTCCAGCAGAATATCCAACACACTGGAAGTGAAAGAAGAAATACTGAAAGTGCAAGCAAAGCCCCTGTTCCCATCTTCACTCTAAGACAACATTTGGGTGCAGGAGTGCAGAGCAGTGTTTGTCTATCTACCAGTGCTATTCATCACTACGTTTACCATATTTTCCTTTGCTTTCCATAACTCCTGGCTTCGCTCATGTCTGGGTGTTTTCTAACCAGCCTTGAGGCAATAAATCAAAGCTGTCAGCATTGGAAGAAAATTAATGTGAGAAGTTGTTCCAAAGGCCACCAGCCTTTTCCTACCCTGTGTGCTGCGTTAATCCAGGATTCCTCATCAGCTTTCAAGGTTTTGCTATTTTCACAAGGTTTTTGAGGCTACAGATGCATTTTTTTTCTCTGAAGAGTGGCTTTGAATCGTACCCTTTAAGATCCCAAACTCCCGGAGTTTCTTTGGATTTCAAAGAGAAATGAGGGTGCCCAGCACAGGCCCAAGCCTGACCCTAGGCCATCTCTGGCCAAGCCACAAGCAAAACCCAGACGCAGAGTTGGAATGCATCAGGGTCTGAATCTGGGTTGAAGTTTTGATGAAGAAAGAGGCCAAGTGATTAAAACCCACTCCTGTTCCTATGCCCCGTAGTGATGACGCTGGTTGAATTATTCATTGCCAGTTATTTACCCAAAGAATGTAGCTGGCATTTCTGCTGAATACATTACTTGCAAGTTTTGATTTCTTGTTTCATTACTCACTGCTCGGCACCGCTCAGAAACTCCAACCTCTGCATTTCTGAAAGTCTCTGTTCCGAGTCTGAGAAAAAGAACACTTGGGAAACAGCCTTCAGCTGGTGCTGATGTGATCCAGCAAACACCTCCCTGGGAAAGGACAGCCTGGCACTCAGGGCATTGTCCTGGAACTGGGGAAGCAATGTTTTTACCCTATTCAGCTGCAGATGAACTCCGTAACCCTGGGCAAATTGCTCTGCTCCCTATGTCTCTGGCTGCACATTCATAAAGTGGACACAGTATTTCCCTCCACAAGATACTGTAAGGCTGGATATGTTAAAGATGATGAATTGCCTCGTTAACCTGGAAACTGGAAAAGCACCTAATGCAGATGGATGAGGTCAGAAACAGATCCACCTGACTGAGAAATCATGAGCAATTGGGAACTTCATTAGGTAAAATTCATCATGTTGTAATCAGGACAGTGGAAGCCACCCAAAAATTCCCTTCATGGAAAGCACCGGCTTCTTAGATTTGTCTCTGGATAGATACTGAAGGTTTTTCTTTGTATATTTTCAAACTCTCATGTTTAATGTATCTGTTTAGATTTGCTTTTCTCCAATGGCTTGGGATGCTTAGGTAGCAATTAGAATCCCTTTCCTACCAAAACCAGATCATTAAAAGCAGAACAGCGACAGCAGGAATCAGCCCAGAAGTCTGGAGAGAGGCACACATTGAGAGAGAAGTTTAATTCCAAAACTACAGTCTCCTGAGCCATGTAAAGAGAAAGTACCAAGCACTGCTGAATGCACCGGGCTGCCTTCCCTCTGCTGAGAGCCTACGGGTTTAATTATATCCTCACAAAGCAAAACACTGTTGCTGCTTGCTGCTCCTGGATCGGACTTCATCTGCCAGCGGCTCCCCAGGCATCTAGAGGTAGCTCAGTCAGAGTTTTGTCCAAGTACAAACAGAGGAAGGGCTTCAAAACCCAGGCCGGTGTTTGCGTGTTAATCCTCACTGCAGAACCAATGGAGAACCCAATGCTGCTTCTTTTGCCCAGATCCTAAATAAATATGGCATTTGCTTTCTCAGTTTTCTGAATCCGACTGATGAATCCGGTTTTTAGAAAGGTATTTAAAACGTGGAGGCTCCCCCCTCCTGCAACACATCCAATTACAATCATTTTGAGGTATTTCAAACTTCAGAGCTAGAACTACTCCTCATTGTCCTATCAAATTATCCAGGTCTTTGACATGAAAAGTCATTATTTGCAAAGACTCCTGGTAGCAGCACTTACTGAAGTGAGGCTGTTCAGGTTTGGGAGTTTAAAAATGGGTCTGCCATGGCAAATGGCTCATCGAGTTACAGTTGTGTCTCGGTGGGGTAAAGCACTCAAGGCTTTCAATTGCAGCAGGCCCTGCTGACTCAGGGAATGAAAGCTATGGAACTGCTGGCAAAGGAAATGCTAATAATTAAAGCAGTAATCGTGACTCTGGGGCAAGAAATAAATGCCTACAGGGTGACGAGAGATTGAATAAACAAAGCAAATAAGAGCCTCATGCTGCACAGTGGCACAGAGCAGTGATTACAGCTGGCAGCAGCCCCCCCGGCTCTGCAGGCACCCCAAGGCAAGGCGCAGCAGCAGTGGGCAGTGTGCTGGGAGAGGCCTGGTCCATGCACATCGCTTTGTGCAGAGGGAAGGATCTCACCCGAACACTGGGAAACCAGCACCACGCTCTGAGGACTTGCACCAGGCTCTTCCTGTGGCAGAACGCCCTCCTGCTTGCAGTAAGAGCGGGGGATGCTTCCCTTGCATCACAGGTACGGCATGCCTGCACTGATGTTACAACCGAGACCACTAACTTCTGTTGCTTTCTGGCCAGAGATGGCCAGCTCATCCACTTAAATAAAATGCCATGTGCAACAATGAATAAGGAGAGGCCACAGCCAATCCGGAGCGGAGGGCAGCTGTCGTCCTCTTCAATTTCAGCCTACACTGAGATACCAGAAAACATCCAGTGAAGTAGTTCACAGAGGGAAACCCTGTGCAATCCATAGCAGGTGAAGTGCAAAGTGCCTTCTCCAACTCTCTGCAGACGAGGGCAGCCAGTGACTGGTTTACATCTGTCCTCGAAGAGTGATGTCCTGGGCATGCTCTGAGTAAAGTCCAGCACATGCATAACCTGGCCCCCTGCGACTGGCAAATGACTTCGTTTACTGTCATTCAGGTGTCAGGTTCCACTCCCTTGTTTATGGAATGCAATGATATCCTGCAGTATCTGCCTTGCACAAGGGACTCGGAGAAGTAATGTGACAGCAAAAACAAACATATGAAAGGAGTCTTTAAATACATCAAAGGGACAGTGTGCTCCTATCTGTGGGTCCATCATCACAAGCTGTACTGCTGTATCCTAGCGCTGAAGCAGAGATATTACTGCTTCTAGGGGCACAGGTCAAGGAACACTTTGCTCCTGCTTGTTGTGCTTGCTCTATACTTGCTGTCTGTTAGACTGTATCCACAGTGCTCAAAATTCATACAGTTGTCTCTTCCCAGTCTGCAGATTGTCCTGCCCAAGGAATAGATTCCATCCTTTATCTTCAGGGTGCAGATAGGAGGCTGCTAAACTGTGCATGGGAAATCCTTGTCAGGAAGGCACTTAATTTAAGGAATAAAGACATCGGGGAAGGAAATCTGGTCCAGGATATTAGGAGTGGAAAGCAGAAATCCACTGTCACAGCATCAGTAGAACAGTGCTGCAAAGAAGGCTTCTCCCAGGAAGGATGAGGAGTTCTTTCAGTATGTAAACTGTGTTTTTCTCACTTGTGGGTGTTTTTTGCTCTCTAACAAAAGTGCCTTAATGATGGGAGTAATTACATTATAATGCCTACACTATTGTTTGAATAAGGCAAACTCCCTCACATGCCATTAATGTACTATTACCAAGAGCAGCCAGCGAACAGACTCGACAATAGAGAGGATTTTCCAGCTCGCTGTGCGATTTGATCTCTATAAACCTCCCATAACACACACTGTACAGCAGTAAATCATTTCTAACATCATTATCCACCCATCTGGGATCAGAGTGCAGCCACTGAGACAACACAAGAGATTGGGGCTCCTTTCAGCACCCGCCAAAATGAACCTTGTTGGTCAGATCTCATTAACTCAGCAATTCAACAACTGGATCACCTCCCTGCAGGAGGGACTGTGCTTCCCATTGGCCACCTTCCTAGCACTTCCCATGGCTCCGGGATTCCTATTCTCCAGTACTGCTGGCTCTTCCACTTCTATCTCAAAGTGGTTATGGCTGAAATCTCAAAGTGAAATTCAGGCTATGGGATGCTTGCCTATAGCTTGACCAAAGAAAACATCTGCACAATGTGCTGGGAATAATCTGCCAAGTTCCACAAGATCAAACATTAGAAGTTAATTAAAACAGAAGATCATCACTGAGCCTGTTACCTAGAGCATGAATCACAGCCCGCTGAACACTGGCTTCCACCAGGCCCACGAGGAGCACGTTTATGGGCAAGAGAAGTCAGGCCATACAGCTTTGGGAAAGAGGAATGGGTCAGAGGGAGCAGGAAAAAATTCATGTCGCTGGCCATGGTATGAGGAACTCCTGAACAGGGCAGGACACAACTTCCCAGGTGATGTCTCAGCATAAAACCCAGTGAACAGGAAGCGAAGGCAGTGACAGCGCAAACATCTGCAAGCTGCTTCTAATGAGATTCCTGTTAGCACTGAACCTGCAATCTTTTCTATGCACACCTACAACAATATTAACATTAAATACAAATAACAGAGTTCACCAAATCTATTCAAAGCATCATTTCTTTCAGAGCCTCTCAATAATTTTATGTAGGCTTAATCAGCTCCTACACATAGACGCTAATTTATCTAAACTGGCTGCCTAAACCCAAGCCAGTTCTTTGGCTACAAGCCTATGGTTTTTCACATGCTCTCCAGAGTAATTCACGGCTTTTGTACTGAGCTGCTTTTAATCCAAAAGAATCATATCAAGAAAGAGACCGACTTCCAAAGAGCTCCCTGATCATTTACTGCAATTAATGGTTTTGTACCAGCCCTTTTAGAGAAGATTCTCTTTCAGTGTATCGAGCCACAAGACTGCATTTGCTTTGGGTAAACATTAAAAGATAGTATTAGAAAACCTCTGCCCACTGGGTAACAACAGATGTCTGAACTATGCTGCCCTGTCTCAGGCCGGTGGGTTTTATTCCTCCAAGGTAGCCAGGGAAAGAAGCGTCCAGCCCACAGCAACTGCTGCTTAAATTGCAAATGCCTGCCCAGGGCTCGGCGTCCCCGCGTTCGGCTGGCCAAGCACAATACCTTTCATTCCTTTACAAAGCTGGGGATGACTGACAGGCCCTCCTTGTCCTAAGGCGGTCAAATTCAATCCAGCTCCCTTTTGGGATGTCCCTCCTGAAACCCATCCAAATCCTGTCTCTAGCCCTGCCTTTGACCCGTCCGTGCTGCGGTAGGTAGTGAGCAAAGCCCTTTTTTCATCAAGTCAATCCCCAGCCCTCCTCAAATGTCATATCTTTTCAACATACCTGACGGGGCAAAACACACCTTGGCTCTGTCTCTGCTGGGGCTGAGCACTCAGATGGCTTCGTTGGAAGCCAAACAATAGCTGAGTGGGGCTGCACATTTGTTCCATTTGAAAGACCTCAAACCATACCTGCATGGATGGGGTTTCCCGTTTGTCACATCAGCAGCTGGGGCTCATAACGGTCTGTGTATCACTGCTGTGATTGTGGCAGATGAATGGGGCAGCCTCCTGGCAGGTCAGTGAGTGTGGCCTTTGGTCCCACTGCCCGAAATCCCAGTGCTCCAGCCAAGAAGCAGCTCTCGTGGTCGCTGGCTCCACCACTTGCGATGCACATGGAAGTGTCTGTGCTGCAGCACATGCACAGGCCTGAGGGATGCTGGCTGTGAGGAAGAGGGGAGAGGCACATCAGCTGTAGGACTTATCTGGAGGTCTGTAATTACTGTTTGCTAGCTGTATTCCAAAGAACCTGACACTGTGGGTATCTTGCAGTGTCATAGGTTTGGTTTCCAGTCTCATTCTCCCCATCCTACCCCCATGTCCTTGGCTGTATCTCACTAAAGCATCAGAAAACACGCACCTATGTCTAGCAAGCCCCTGTGACAAACTCAGTCGCAAAGCTAAATAGTACAAAGTTCTCAGAATAAATACCAAGACAAAAATACAGACTTGAAACAGGGACCAGAGCCACCTTCTGTTCTTCTCTTGCTTGCAAGTTCTCTTTTCATTTTGACTGAAACAGCATCTTATCCTTGCAGCCAGTTTCAAACATGTATGTGTACACACATGCACATATACATATCAATATATTCCAATTCTTAGCAGCAGCTGCTGAGGTAACTAAAAATATTTGTACACACACAGCAATAAACTGCTCCAGTGCCAGGTGCACCATAATAAACTTCCCTCTACTCCGAGTGGCTTTTGGTATTCTTCCTACTATCAAATAGCTCACACGTCCTAAAGACAAAGCCAATGAAGTTCTAGAAAAGCACAGAACATTCTTATTCCTAGCATCAAAATCAATGTATTCTTAACATCTCAGAGCTTCCCCAGGCCAAGCACTGCCATGACAAGAAGGTTCATGCACTGCGGATGCACACTGTGCTCTGCTAAAGCATGGACCAAAAGCAAGCAGATCACAATCCAACACACACATCACCAGGACTGTGGACTTCTGTAGCCTAATGTAACCTGAATCCCTGTTCATAACACAAGTGTATATCTAACAGATTATTAAATGTAACAGCTATTGTATTTTATGAAAATCAATGGAACTGCTCGAACTCTGGAAGAGAGGAAAGCAAAGACGAGTGTTCCCGTAACATGATCTGCCAAAACAGGACGGAAACTCTTTAATAGCACCTTGCCAGAAACAATGCATGGCAGAGTCTGCTTTAAACAAGATGATTTTGCAGAATATTGTTACTGACTTTTTGCATAGTGTTAGTGAGGTTTGTGTACACTAATAAAAAATGAAAGCTGCTATTAAAAACAAATCAATGGACTGTACCTGGTTTTGATCACAGGAGAGCTGGCCATTTGCATCGGTATTTGCAGCATCTGTTCCAATTAAGACTTGTTTTCTAGTTTAAAGATATTAGTCCAATCACTAGTGTTCTGTTGAGAACATGAATAGAGCATTGTTCTGGCAGAATGTAGTTAAACAGACTCCACAGACTCTATTAAACAGCTTTGCTGCCCAATTAGAATGGGAAGGAGTCAGGCAGACATGACTGTACTGTGTACCCTCTGTTCCACATGTATTTTTATGGATTCATAGTCAATGAAAACAGCTAACGTGGAACATGTGTTAGGAAAGCACAGACTGCATGCTGCCTTAGAGCATGACAAATGAAGCATCAAGCAATTTATCGGGGTTTAACGGACACCAAATTTAACAATTAGAATGACTGGGTGTAAATCAGTGCACGAGAACGGTGACCCACACTACGGCCACGTGATGAAATGGTCACTTGAAGCTTGGCAATGCTGAATCCTTGGCGTGTCTTCAAGCACACAAGAACTGTGCTCACCTTTGGGTGTTGCACTGAGTACCTGCAGATCCCAGGCTGATGACCATGGCAGGCAGTGGGACTTCTGGTGTTCTGTAGTTGACAAAGTGGATACTTACCGCAGACAGCTTGAAGGCTGGTACAGGTATACAAAAACACTCAGTAGAGGTGATGTGGTGTCAAACAGACCTGACTGCATATGATGTGAGAATGGAGATTAGTAAGCAGCACGTATTTACCTCATTTCATTGGATAGGGGTAGAGAGTGAGTGAGAGAGATTTAAGGCACTCTAAGAAATAACTGTTGAGAGTGCAATATTTATGGAGGGGCAGCATGAAAACAAGCTTCATGTTTCTTAAGAGCTGCCCTGCTTTTGGAATGTGTTTCCAACACCTGAGATAACTGCTAATATGCTATTTTCTGCTTTTTATCAGGGAAAAACGTTGACACTGGAGAAGACACATGCAGATTTTCTGGGGTTTGCTGTTCCTTGCTTTTGGATCTCTACAAAAGTGCCTCATTCACTCACCCAGATCACCCCTAAAGATCTGCCCAGCGTGTTGCACTTCTGACAGCTCCTCCTGAGTCAGCTATCCCCATGCTTTTGCCTTGCTGCCCACTGGTGGGTAATAAACCAGAAAGCTTGCACACAAACAACACTGCAGCACCCAAGGGAATACACTCCGCCTCACGCACAGACTGCTCTTCCCAATGTACTCAGCCTGGCACCTCCAGTGGGTAGGTTTTTATTTGCAGCTGCAGTTCGTCTGCACTCAGTTAAAGCAGGGTCACTGCAATAGCTGTACTGCGGAAATTCCCCACACCACCAAGAGCAGGAATCGTACCAAGGGCTTTGCACAAAAGAAGCCTCAATCCCAAGGAACACCATAATGCTCTGGCATCATCCCTCCTAACAAGCTGCCAGGCTGCGGCCCCAGCCAGGTCAGGGCAGTGCTATAGGGCTCCGTTTCCAAGGCCAGAAGCCACTTTTACTTCCACAAAAGCTTTCACTCACGGTGGCCTCTGCCCAAGGCACTTGGTCTGTGCTGGCAGGGGATGGGGACCTGCATGGATTACCCCTGGGCTCCACAGAGCAGCTCTCTTGGCTGGAGGGAGGAGCAGGCGGAGGCGTGCCTGGGGAGGAGGATACCAGGAAAAGGTCCTGCATGAACCAGGCTCCTTACTCAAATCAGTGCATGGCAGTGCAGCAGGGGCTGGATGCCTGGACCTCATGGGCAGCAGTAAGGCATATGCAGGGAAATGTACCTTGTGTCCCCTGCTGCAATCTGATGAGGTATTGTACACCTTCCCGTGCATGGGAGCTGCTGCTGCTCTGACTCCAGCTAATTAGCTTTTGTAGCTTTGATGGATGGATTGATTCAGCAGTTAAACGGAGATAAATTAACTGTTCTGTCTAAACGGAGTTTAAGTGAGGGAGGAATTACGATTAGAATCTTATTTCATGCAGTACTGCTCTTCTTTCTCAGCCAGTGCTGCAAACCCCACCGCGCCTCCCATGCAGAGGAAGCCCATGGAGCTAACTCCAGCCCAGGCCTGCAGAATCCTCTAGGAATTCAGCAAGCCTGAAGGCCTTCCGAGGACGTATTTGGGTCATGCGCTGCAGTATGTATTTGGTACAAACCAAAGATGCTGCAATGATTTCTAGATGTTGAAAAACTGGTCTATGGAATTTCATTGCCCAAGACATTCAGAACCATCTGAAATGGTTTTTATTCTGAAACCCATTAGAACACCTCAAACCCAGCAAAAAGTTTGATTTTCTATTTGCTCTAAAGGACTTTCATGTTAAAATGCCATTTTTATCCTGAAGCAAGGAATATCAATACATGTTTTTAAAAGGGCAATTACAGAACTAATACAAAAATCTTTAATAACTGTGATAAGGGCTTAGAGAAAGACAGACAGGCTTTGTTAGACCTGCAAGCATCACTGAAGTACCTTACAGTGCAAGCAGCATAAAAAACAAACACAGCCATCACCTCACTGCGTTACCCAAACATGCATCGAGCAAGATGAATTTGAGATCACTCCATGTAAATATTAACTTTTGAAGCTTTCCAACTGACAAAATGAAGGCAACAGAGAATGCCACTTTACTTGCCTCCTCATACACTCAACAGCCCTGGAATGGAACCAAGAGAGGAAAAGAAACAAAAACAAGCAAATGCAATGTAAAAAATAGCACTTAACATTTCTGTAGACATGGCCAACAAAAGCTGGCACAGGGACGAGCTTCCCTGGATGCCTCACCTCTTCAGTAATGCTAATATGCTAGCTGGAAAGGCTGGCCAACTCCTACAGCGACCCTCAGCCAACTTGGTTGTCCCTCCACTCGCATGCTAGAACACGTGTGCCCAGGATGGGGGGCACCAGGCATAAAAAAGTGCCTTGTTTTACTTTAGAAACGTAAAGATGGATGAAGAGTAAGCAAGCAGGCTCGAGGCAGGACAAAACACAGAGCTCTCTGCTCCCTTCATGAACAGTCTGACTTTTTTAGGCCAACCTTTCTGAGAAGTCTTCCCTCAATCTCGCTCAGCTCTGGCTCTCCACATTCACCACTCGGCTGCTCCATGGCAGGGGGAGAATAAGATGGTTTTGTGTTTAAAAAAGTGATCCATGCCCTACTGCCCATATGAAGCATCTCACACAGACTGCATTTAATCATCTCTTTCTATTCACCTCCCTCCAATCCAGCACAAAATCCACTTTCTTCAAGGGCCAGAGGGTAACAACGTGGCTGGTTTGGTCTGTTGAGTGCTAGGTGCTGAGGCGCAGCTCGACCAAGTGCTAACAGCGCCTTCCCCCAGCTCCACACATATTTTGTCATCTCTCAGCATCTATTCTGTAAGTCACACCCAGCTTTGTGCTACACCAGTGGAGTTCTGAAGGGAGGACATTCAGAGGGATGAGCATATCCTCAAGAGTTAAACAGGTAAACCAGAAAGGGATTATCTCTCTCACATACAAAGTGCATTTCTTTTTCATATGTGTTTCTAAACTGCAAGAACCTCAATGAGGCTTAGGCACACCAGGAGAGCCCTTTTCTGTTGAAGAGGCTGTAGTTACATTAAACCTAATTACTTCTAGTTTTATGCTCCAATAGGATAAGAAATTCCACTGAAGTTCGGACAGGAATTAAAGTCAGTGGACAACTTCTACTGTGTGACAAGCTAGAGGCAGTGTTCAGAGGCAGAGCCCTTGGGAACAATCCCATTGCTCCGACCTCAGCATCCCTACGACAAGTTACTGTGCGTCATTAGGTACTATCATAGCTACAGGAGGACATGTTCCCACTGCCACAGCATCTACTAGGCTTTCAGTGACAAGCTGAAGGCCCAGCCAGGCTGCTGCCAAAGGACATCACTTTCATTCAAGGGGAGATTTGAAAGAGGTATTTTAAGTTTACAAAGTACTTCCAAGCTCCAAGTGCAAATTATCATTAATAGGATATTTTAACCCATCTGGGTAAACTGTGCAAACAGCAGCAATATTACCCAGGGCTTCTCATGTTTATGCACTTCAAGCGGATCACCTTACTCTCTGCAAGCAAGCGTGTATGTCTTTATATCACATCGAACCTTTTTTTGTCCTTCTGAACCTGCTCAGCCTTTTGTTATTATTTTAACTGTTTATTTCTTTAACAGCTCATTATTTTCAGTGGGCTCCTGTGTCTCATTACACACAGTTCAGTTTTAAGCCAGTTTAAGTTCTATGACCTCTTTCCTGCTGGTTCTTGCACTTACCAAGTACTTAAATCCGAGATGCTCTTTGGTTATGTGTGGCACAATTTGGACTGTGTCTGCACTTAGCCTCAGGCAGCATGACGGTACAAAGCCCCTCAAATCTAATTCTCAATGAAGTCCATGAGGGGGTACGCCCTGTGATGTCTCTGCCAGTTTCTCTATGTAACAGTGACTGAAGATGCAAAAACCAGCTGTATTGAGCAAACAGCCTCCTGACAATGCACTCGAATAAAGGGATGTGACTTCATCAAGTCTGTAAACGCAGGTGATGCAGCACGTGGTGAGTCCGTGCTGGCAGACAGAGCCTCAGTCACTCACAGTCAACAGTGCACTTCTAACAAGGCAGAAAAACCTGAGAGGCTGCAAATGAAGCTGTGAGAGGGGATCCTCACTTCGGCCTCACGCCCCACTCTCCTGCCAGGTGCCAGAAGATTGATGTCCCACCTGTGCAGCCACGGGAAACGCCTCTCCGATGCGTCACCCCAGGAGCAGCACAGCGAGCAGGGCGGCCCGACCCTGAGCTTGCTCCAGCACAACCAGAGCACAGAGCCCTGGGGTAGAATTTAAGTCACCTTCTGGCCCGGAGGTGCCAGTGCTGCCAGCAGAGCCAAGGAGCGCGGCATCCAAACTCCCATTCTGGACACATAAATCACTGCTGTGATGCATGGCAGAGGAGAAGCCCCAGGGTGCAGCGGCTGAGGCTAATACTGACCTACATGGCAATAGGATCCATCACCCTGCCTGCCTCTCATGTGGAAAGGTGTAATGTTCATCCCTGTCCTCAGTAGCCCGATAACTTTACTATGCACAAACCTGCTCCCACGCATGAGCATGACAAACCTGCACAAGTATGCAATTCATCTGTTTCAAGTTAGGAATACACAGAAAGACACCCACCTAAAGTAATACGGAAGCCTCTGACAAATGTATGCACTGCATCATGGGTGTTTCTTTTCAGAACAAGTTATTAAAACCCTAAAAATCATGGGCCTCTTTATTTTAATTTGGCTGGCTGAAACACACCCCAGGGCCTTGGGGTTTGCTCCGTACTGGAGTCACTCAAATCAGGCTGTTGATATAGGGCCCCAGCATGCAGGATCTCCGAGTCAGATCTGCAGTGGCACGTACCTTTTCCAAGGACTGCTTAAGTTACCTACATGTGCAATAACCACTTTGATGAGGCTGAGATTCTGAGGGATTTGGAGGAGAAGATAACGCTGTGCAGCACTCTTAAGTGCAGAAATCACTATTCGGTAGGAACTGGGTCTCCTATTAAGGCCCTTTGAATGTCCACAGCCCACGTCTGCCACCCAGTAGGCAGCATCCATCAGTGAAGACATAGAGTCAATGGTGTCTCTGAAGATTACTGGACAGAGGTACTGCTTTTTATTGCAGCTGTGCCACCAGAGCCACCGCCAGTGCCACACAGCATCACGTGGCAATGTGCATTGGCTTTTACCCATCCCTCTCCTTTCCTGGGCAGTCCCCACAAGTGTGAGGTGTCTGGTACATGCTACCCATTAAAATAGCAGCTCAACCAAGACACTCCTGCAAAAGAAAACTGGTTAAAGAAGAAAAACAGTACTCAAAGAGTTTGGGAAGCTGATTTTCAGCCCAAACAAATTAGAGAGAGAAAGGGGGGCTGGGGAGGGCGAGAGGGAGGGAAAAAAAGCCAAGCCCTGGAACCACTGAATTACCCTTCATTCTAGGAGCCCGGCCAAGACAGCATACAAATTATTGCAGAGACAGTTCCAAAAATGACACATCCACTCTCTCCCTGGCTCACTCATGGCAAACTCACAGCAAGGAGGAGCTCTTCTTTTAGTGCCCCGGAATTCCCATGAAAGCAGCAAAGGTGCCAAGGCAAGAGGAGCTCAGGTGCTCAAACACTGCAGTAACGCCCCATATTTAAGCACATCTTCAAGCCCTTCAGTTACCAAATGCGCCTCCAGCCCAAGGCAGCCCTCTGCCCAATGCCTTCTTTCAAAATAGAAGCCCAGATGCGGCTGTGACCCGTCAGCCCCACCAACCTGGGTTTTTCCCCTTTAAGCTTCACATCCCCTTTCAGATCCTCGGCCTCTCACAAAGGAGGCAAGTCTTTCGCTGGTGTTTGCTTGGAAGGAAAACGTGGCATGCACCTATTTTGTTTCATTCTGTGCCAGGACCTATAAAGTTACTGCGGGCTGCAGCTCCTGCCAAGTTCTAAAGGTGACAGGGCAATGGGCACCCAAAGGACGCTTCTATCAATGCCCTTTTATTTCCCTCTCCTTCCCCTTCCACCAAGCTTTTTTTTTCCTAATAGAATTACTCTTATCTGCAAGTGATTTAAACTCCGAGGTTTACAGAAGATTTAAAGAGTGCGAACACAGTTGGAATGTTTTAAACCAACAGTACAAGTTGCATTTTAAGAAAATAATTAACTCCCCGGGGAGGTGCGGTTCTTGGAGCAATGACAGATTCAAGGCTGGCTCCCCCTAGATGGAGTTTCCAAATAATAAAATACCTTGGGTTCCCTACTGGTGTCAGATGAGAACCTGTTAGTGTGCTGCTTGCTAGCGGACTGTCATGGGTTTGGGGGGGTTTGTTGGGGTTAGGGCTGGCTTTTTCTTCAGTGGGCCCATTAGTGTTTTAAAGACACAGCACACTGCAGGTAATCTTGCCTGCAAAGCTTTAGCACAAAACACTGTAAATGCATTGAGTTTATGTGTTTACAGCCTTCCCCCATCCCTTCTTGCTGAAGAAATAGAAAACACTTTCCTCCTGTGCTGCTGTCCTGGGTTTTTAATGTCTCTGTTCCTGCTGGGGACTTCTCATACCCCAGCCAGCCATAAAGGAGCCCAGCATCCCGCTCAGCCTAACTCACGTCTCTCTCATGTCCAGCACTAGTGTTATCACAGCGCAGCCACTTGACAAGGTACAAGAACAGATGCAAACCCTCCTGTCAGAAGGCTGCTGCAGCCAGGGACTGCATTAGATGGACCCACTTAGCTGTCAGTGTCAGAAGTTAGAACCCCACAGTATCTTTCAAGTATCAGTATGAGTGTCGGTTCCATCCATTCAAGTTACCTGCAGCCTACTGAAGTTAGGACCCTGGCAAAACACACACCAGGCCTGTTCTCAAATACACTCTTCAGCCTCTCAGGGACAGCACTTTCCACAAAGTTAATTACTTGCAAAACCTTTGGTCATTAACACCCCCCTCTGCATTCTCCTGCAGGTTGCAGGCTATTAACAAATAAAGTGTCCATGTTCCCCAAACAATGATTTGTTCAAGTGTAGCTTTGATTAAATCCAAAGCCACAACAACACAGGAATCCTGTTGCTAATGTCCTCACCCTATTACTCTATCTGCTCAAAGCAGTTATAAGGTAATTACTTCTTCCCAAGTTTTTGTGTGACATGTCACAATACTGTTAGCCATCCCTCAGGCCACTGAATTGCTACGTGCATATACATATACACATTATCTGAACCAAAACACCTAGACACCACAATGAAACATACCCCCCTAATCTGCTAAACCCAGCACACCACAGAAGCCCTGCTTAAAGTCAGTGAGGATTGCTATTAGAGAAGGTTTGACAGTGATCTGCTGTACAAGATAGGACTTCAGACAGAAAAACTGATTCCTATTAATAACACACAACCAATGTTAATTATCTCCACTGCAGACCTTAGAAGGCACCTGAGCCATCAAAGTGTATGCACCAGCCTCTTGCAAGACTCTCTTGGTGCTGCTCCACGGATGGATGCAGATCCGTTACCTCCCTTTCACCCTGCTCTGGAATGGGCTCCATCAGGGACACAGCCCAGCTGCCTCTCCTGTATTTTCCCAGCCTCTTCACACAGCCTGTCTCAAGGCAGCACAAGAGCCAGGTCTGGGTCCCCCTGAATGAAGCTGGCTGGAGAATGACACGTAACTAAATCTGAACGCATGTACGCACAAAGGCAGAGCCCTCTCGGGCTGCCTGCAGTAGGGATATTTTATTGCTTTCATAATATTTTCCGGGTTTTGAAACACAAACCACATGTTCGATATTTTCTCCAAAATTTACACATTGCACTTGCTGGACAGTGTTCATTCCACAGCCCCTGAGCTTCCTCACAAGCAGACACACATCAAACCCCACTGCTGCAGCACCTGGGCAGCCCTGCTCCCGAGGTTCGAATTCACTGGGTGCACTCCTCGCCTACTTTGATTTTACAGGGCAATAAAAGGTTGATTTGGATTATCTTGTCATCAAGGAAACCACTAACTTCCAAACAACAGACAGAAGCTTGACACAGCTTGCTGAATGTGGAAGGGAAGAGACCCAACAACTAGAAAAGCTCTAAGTTCATCAGGGGGGTAAACCCCGTCAAATTCATCCAGGTCCACCGCAGGTTAGTTTGGGCATCTGCAGAACTGTGATCCTGCAGCAGCAAGGACTCTGCCCGTTGCCTCGCTGTACAGACCCTGGTGCACCACTTGCCACCAGAAAGCAGGAATCCTTCCCTGTACTCAGAAGAAGGGGTTTAGAGTCAGTAAGTAATTTCTTGTTTCTGGTGCGACAGTCAGGAGCTTACCTCTCCTGGGAACCCCTCGTACCATCCCTTCAGGAACACCGTGTTTACTGGATGCTACGGGTGTTGTAAAAACAAAGAAATTACCCTGTGCCTTGGGGACAATCACAGGCAATTGTGCTCATATTCACATCCAATTTGCTGCCAAGCAATTCACAGATCAGTGGGATCTACACGTGGAAGAACCTCTGTTTGTAAATCATGTCCTATAAGTGAAGGCCAATTCCCTCATGTGAAATCAATAGGAATTAGACACCCAAGTGCTTTTGAAAATCCTGTTAAGTAGCTATCGCATCCGTAGGTTCCCTTTAAAATCTATCACTCTCTACTTGAGTCTAATGGGTGTTGAATCAAGCCCTTGACGCTTTCTGACTTCTCCCCTCACTTCTTCCCTCTTAGTCAGTACCCACGTGTGTCAGGATCCATGCTTCACAGTCCAAGGGAAATAAAGATCTTTGCCATAACAGTTGTGGTGCTTTCATGCAGAGACACAAGGTGAGAATGCTCCTAGAACTTTGCATTCAGTGCAAGAAGGGACACGAGCCTCCTGGCTCATCCCCACCTCTTTTTGATGGTGCTGAATACACCCATGAAGAATGCCACATTCCCATACCAGAAAATGCTGACATTACACATTTCATGGTCACACAAAATATTGAGGCATTATATCTGTCCTCACACATTTTAGTGAGCATATCCTCCATGAGGAGCTGGGTCCTCCAGGCAGGGTACAAGCTGCTCCATGTGCTGCTTTGATTAGGACTCATTGTACTTGGACAGTAGGTCAAAAATGCACATAAAACTGATGTAAAGGGCCTACATTTGTGTGTCAGGGCTACTCTAACTTGATGCTTTTGCAGCCACCGCACCCACTCTCATTCCCTTACAAGAAAAACAGTGGCTGGCACATCTGTCCCAACTCCCATCATGCTGCAGAGGCACCAAAATACTTCAATGGTTGTCAAAGGCACAGTCAGATCTCTGCAATGCGAGAACTTCCCTGACAGATGAATGGCATCATCTAGGGGCAGGGATCAGCACTAGGAATCCCATGTACACAGCCAAGGAAGCTCGTGGAGCTCTGTAAAAAGACATGCTCCCAACCATGACAGGCTGTCATGCGAGAGGCTGCTTTGTTCCCACTGGAAGCAACACACCTGGAAAACAACACGCAATTGAGCTGGTTCAGTATGACACTGTGTCAGAAGTGCCAGTGGCTCAATGCATGAGGCAGAGCGTGTTGTGCCCATCAGCCCTCGCAGCAGCAGACCTACTACTAGTTTGCTATTTAATTGCTGTAGTTCGACTCCTAAAGCAACAAATTTCCATACGGATGTAAAACATCTCTATAACAATGATGATTCTAAACCACATTATGTCCAGAGGGAAGTGATATTCACTGGGTGAATGAAAACGTAAAAACAAATAACTAAATGAGCCCATCCCCAGGGGACAATTACAGTCAATTGCTCTTGTACTCACATCCAATTTGCTGCCAAGAAATTTAGACTATCAGGATTTACACATGGAAGAATCCCTGTGAGGCAAGAATGTCCTAAATGACGGCCAATTTTCTTCTATGAAATGATGATTTGTAACTGAAAATCTCTGGCTATGGCTGTGCAGCAGATATCAGCCTGAGACCAAGAACTTATGCAGACTTCTGATTACAAGCATCCTATTGTCACGGCTGGGTAACAACAGTAGCTATTTGTTTGCCATCATCAATTAATGTACTGTATTAATAAGTGCTTTTATCACAATAATATAATGAAAAATGTGATTTCCTTGTCTTGTGACAAAAGGGACAAAGGAGCTATTCGTATTTTGCTGGGTAGATGAATGTTCACACTTCCAGAGAACAAAAGCCTAAAAGGAACTTGGCACTCATTACTTTGGATACAGCTTGAAGTGGTGGGGTAAAGACTAGAGCGAGCTTAACGTTTAACAGATGAAGTAGCTGCATATCCCACATGGGATACAGGACTCAAGCCGGCCTGCTTAATGGATGTGTCATGTAACGTGGCTTCTGAAGACTACACACCCAGAGCTTGAGCCAAGCAAGTCTATTTCAGTAGTCACTTTGAGGGACCTAAAAGAAGCATATTCTGCAAGACACTGGCAGTTAGAAGCAAAAAAAGTAAGAAACCACACAAAGCAGCACCTGGACTAATATTCAAGCCAAGCCCAAGTGTAAATACTTTGTTGAACTGGAGGCTAATGGAAGAGTAGCTGCTAGAAAATGATAGCTGCTAGGCAGAAGGTTCTTCACCACAGATGTCCAGCTTACTCTGACTTGGCCATAGAGTGACCACCAGCTCTAGGAGGGCAACTCCAGGTTAAAAAGCCATCCTGGCACAAAGGAAAATGAAACAGAAGGGAATTTAACATTGCTAAACCCACCCGAATAGAAAACAAATGACTGAAGAAATAAGGGAGGTCCCTGCAGCCCACGTTCTCAAACATGGGGTTTGGGGCAACCCCTGGCTATTATTTTCACAATACCTTGCATTCATTACTTTATTTAAAAATGGTGTACTATGTCTGGAAAACAGGAAGTAAGCCATAAATCTCTAGTTTAAAAGCCATCTGAAGCCTGTGGACCAGATATGTTCTCAATCAGTAGTCAGGCAGTAAATAAACATTTATATACAGCAACTGCTCTCAACCAGCCTGACCTCCGGCTATTACAGGGCACATAAAGAGGAAATTTGTTTAGTCCCATAAAAGCCCAGGCAATATATCAATAGATTATTAAAAATGGAAACGATGTAGGCTAATGGATTATATTGATTTTAATAAACATAAGTATATGGGATTCAAAGATAAGAGTCAGATACAACAACCCTCCAAGCTCACCTTCAGGGACAGCTCCTAAAATCAGCAAAACTGCATCTGTCGAGAGTATCAGTGGCTGCTATTTCTTGCTTTGCAAATCGACATATTTCTGGCTGAAGGACTTCGATTGGAGGGTTTGCATTTTTATTTCTGCTTGTGAACCATGAATGCAGTCAAAAAATAAAACTTGTACATCTTTTAGTGTCGCTGCTGTGCAGAATGGATTTCAGACAGCTGCAGGCTGTCCTCAGGCATGTTAGCTGAAAGAACACAGATCCTGCTGGGCTGGCTTTAGTTTTGCTAGCAGATTGCTCACTCCTGCTGCAGCTACTATTGGTGACAGATACTGAAGCCTGAACCTCTCGTGTTTTGGGAACCTGGCAGGATGCTCTGGCAGTCCCAGGGCAGTCCTATGACAGCTTCCAAGTCCGAAACCAGCTGAATACATTTGCCCAGTGCCAGAGCCTAACAAACCTGCGAATCAGTCTGATCCTTAGAACATGTCTTTACCTTTGAAACACTGGGCATGTGTCAGAATCTCCTGACATCTGCCCACTGCTGGAGTCTATTTAACCTGTGCTATTCTGCGGAGCAGCAGTCTGCCTTTGAAGAGATCCCTTCAGTTTGCCACTGCGACTGCCCCCCTTTGAGTTGACCTGGGCGCTCAGCAGCCAGGCAGCACTGTTTGAAACATGACTTTCAGTTTTAACTCTTGGAGAAGGTTTGGAAAAGAACTCCATTTGTCAGTCAGGAACCCTCAGGGGTGAGGGGATGGCGAGGCTTAACCAAAAACCAGGCAAAGGCAGCCCTGCAGATCAAAGAGCATCAATAACTGTGACAGAGCTGGTTCTGGGATGAAGTCTATTAACACACTCGAAATGTCAGGGTAGGGAAACAGTGTGTTCTGTATGATAATAGGATCAATGTGATTACAAGTTTAATGTACCCCAGCAATTATAACCAGACTAAATTAAAGTAACCCTTGGTGTTAAAGAATGGAAGCACGGACAAAGCCCCAAGCTGTTTTTCCCTTTGGAGGAAAGGTTTGCCATCAGCAGCAAGCAGAAGCACATACACCCCAACTACCTAACACTTCAGCAGACCTAAAGTCACACTTCCTTTAAAGGCCATACAAAGCAAATTCAAGACCCTAATTATGAACACTCTTAAAACTTGGAGCAACTCAGCTGTAACGTTTGTGGAAGGTTAGGACACCTTCCTGATTTATAGCAAGGGCATGTGTCATGCATTTTATCACACCAATCCCATGCTACCTGGAAGCAAAGGAATGCAGGACTAACCTCAAACCCTTTATAGAGTTTGGATGTATCCCCAGAAGTTGAATGCTTATGAGATGACAACCATCTGAACTGCCCGAGCTCGTTGACATCAGAAAGAATGGTTCTAAGAAATGATTTATCTTGCTGCCTACAACTAAAAACTGGACAATAAAAACTGGGTAACAATGGAACAAACCAGAGTGAGTTCCCTTCACTCCATTGCTATAGATGACCAGAAAGCTGTCCAGAGGGCAGACAAGAACTTCTGTCCTCCTCTGTGCACTACTTTCCATTTCTTTCTTTTCAAAACAAGAATTAACGCAGGAGAGCACAGGGGAGCATCCATTTACTTGAAAGGTGTGGGTTCCTCCCCCAGTCAAAATCCAGTGTTGGGTTTCTTCTTCTGATTACAAACCAAAGGCTGAAATATTTCTTAGTGTCAACTGTTCTAAAGAAGACTAAAAGACAAAATCTACAGTAAATCTCTACCACTGTTCATTAGCTCCCAACAGCAGAAATAACACCCTTGCAAAATCCTCAATACCTCACAAATTACAGTAATCTGCAATTATAAACTCCAGTGTTAATGAGGTTTGATTGCCTGTTCTTTGTGATGCCACCATAAATGCCACTTACCTTTTACAGCATATTCAAGTTAACAGTCTGTTTTGAGAAGATCACTAATAGTCAAATGGACTTCTATGAACACCTTTTGTGATTTCAATTTGTTACCTAGAAACCAAAAGTGGCCACAAAGCATTTAACCTCACCATAGAGCTGCATCCGTTTGATTCTCCCCATCACTGTGATTTCCCCTCAGCACTGATGCTGATCTCTATGCAGGAGGCTGCTTTTCTTAATTAAGGAGAGCAGCATCTGAATTTTTATGCTTGACCTTTAATCAACAGCATTTTGGTAAGTCTCTAAGAGGACTGATTGTGCCATTCATACACTTAAAGGATAATGTGCCTTGCAGAGCAGTAGAGAAGGCAATAAACAGCTTTTACAAGAGATTAAACACCCAGGCACAGCTAAAACATTTAGGTAACTGCAAAAGCCACTTACTGACACTGCTCTGATGCCAACAAACACCCATCTTCTACAGCTGTGAAGCAGCAAAAGCCCTCACAGCCATTGCTTCTCTTCCTTCCTAAGAGTTCTCTGTGCTTTCTTGTCCCAGAGGTATTTCTTCAGAAAGTCTATGTAACTTTTGGGTGGTTTCCTTAAGAAAACAGAAGAAAAGCTCTAAGGATGCCGAGATGTGTCATTTTCAGACAGAGGATTCAGTTTCTGTAACAGGGGAAATCTTGGACTGATTGACTTGAATCAAGCCTGGATTTGCGTTTTTCTCAGGAGCAGCACTGATACAGTCAACCACAACAGACCTGGAACGTTCATACCAAGTGAAAGCAGTACTTGGGGTGCCTGGGGAACCAATGAACCAAACTGCAGCAGGGTTTTTTGGAGAGATGCACTGTTACAAAAATAGCCGGCAAAACATGAAGACAAGCTGCTGTAGGAAGAAATGAAAGACTAAAAACTTACAAGTGTAATTTGACTTCTGTGTTTCATCCTGCCTGACTCAGCAGTGATGGCAATTAAAACATGATGGGCAAATGCAGCTCGCTGCATCTAACAGCACAGGGGGCACAAATAGCAGCCTAAACATCGTAAGCAGCAGTTTCAGTTGTGAATCCCACAAACTCTACGCTTCCCCAGGCACCACTTAACACTGCTGAGGGCACAGAGAATGTCAGTGGAATCATTCAAACAGCTGGAACACCTGTAGCATCACACTGGCATGGAGGTGGGTACCTCACTAGCACCTACCTCTTTCAGGGTGTCAGGAACTAAGTGTAAAACAGATGGAGAAACTGAACTTCCCCCCTCTCCCAAGAGCTCAGAGCAAAACCTTCACCGCTTTCTTATCTTATTTATGCTTCAGTTTCCAGTCACCAGGCTTTAAAAGCGACAGTCTTTGAACAGGCACAAGAGCTCAGTACAGAATGTTCCTGGTGTCATCTCTTCAGGAGTTATTTTCTAATCCAAAGGGAGCCTTTCCTAGTTGGAAGTAGGAAAGAACGTTTGAAGAGTGGAGAAAGAAAAAGAAACCATTTGTGCCAGTGCGTTACTGCCCCTATCTCACGACACGTAATTCCCAGTAAACACTCCAACAGCGAGCCCAAACCAAGCACTACTGCTAGGTAGGTTCAGTACTGAGGTCATTGCCAGAGATGTCCAAAGCAGACTGTTTTGAGAAGCCTGAGGCAAGTCAGGAACCAAGTTGTCTGGGGTTTAACCCCATGGTTCAGGACACATCACTGTGGCCTCCACTCCTACACACATCAGAAGAAATGTCTGAGAGATGCTCAAAAGTAAAAGGATTTCTTAAGTTTTCTTCCACAGAACAATCACATTCACCTTTCAGAGCATGGAGAAATCTTTGTTTCTGTAACAGCTTCCTGCCACATCCAGGAGAAGAGAATTAATGCACCTCTTGCCCAATTTAAGTACATAAAGTGTCACAAAATATTAACACAGATATGAAGCTATTAGAATAAACCCTACTCCATAAGCAGACTTTAAACATGGGTAACTAAGATAGCAGGGAAATAAAAGGACACATTAAACTTATACCCCTTTAAAAAAATTAAACAAATCAGTTTTATGGCAAGAGGCACTTCAGAAAGCTCATGTTTGGAAGTCTAAGGCCAGTCAATAAGGCATAGCTAATTGGAGAACAAATTGACATTCATAAGCTGGCATTTAACACCACCATGGTAAACAAAGTAATAGACAGTTAATGCAGTGGACAAGGGCAGTGAACAGAAGCAATCCAGGGTGAATAATGGAAAAGGACCAATTGAGCAAATTCGAAGTGCAAACACTGATTTCAGTCTGCTTAGCAGATCACTGACAGGCTCACAGCTCTAATAGGCTTATTGGGGTTGTTGTCTTTAAAGAATGAGTGTATTAACCAAAAACAAAGGAAAGAAATCTACATAATAGCAAATGAATCCGGGTTACTAAGTGCATGGAGTGATGATAAGGTTCAGGTGGGTAAATACTAAGGGCTGCTTAGCACTGATAGATGTCTGAAATAACAGCAAGCAATCAGCATGCAACTGGCCAGTGCATTACCTAATGGGGCATTATATTAATATAAAACTCACAAGGAATTAAAAGCCAAAGGAGTCACTGGAGTTAAGCTCTTCCTTGCACAGAGGCCTCTCTTCTCTTAAAGGTGTGCTGCTTTCTATGGCATGGAGACAAAGTAAATCTGGGAGGGTTTGAGACCATTTTCTCATCCATTAGGAACACCAAAAGGCTCATTTGTGCTTTGTAGCCTAATATTTTCCAAATGCACATCCTGAACTCTCTCCATGCTTCCTGCATACATTATTCCTTTCAGGTGAATCGATGCACACATCTCAGCATCACATCGACACCGATGAAAAGGTTGTTCATAGACCATGCACTCACCACAGGCCTTACACTATTGCAACACTGTGCTATTGCACAGGCTAAGACTGCATAATCTGATCATTACAAGTTTTTTAGGGCCTTTTGTTTAAAACTGGTGGGAGGATTTGAGGACATTGCCTGGAACAAGCAAAGAAGCGGTATTTTCTTGCCTTTTACCTGACCAGTGGCACAGCTTTAGGTCTAAGAGGGGAGAAGCAAGGATAGGAGAGAGAAGATAGCAAGAGTGAGCCAAGGCTGGAGCCACAGAGGTCCTTCAAATACAGAAAGCATGTTCATATGCGTAAAGCAATTTTCGGCAACCAGAAAGTTTGATTCCTCAGCAGGAACCACCTCCAACACATCCTACCAGAGCTTGCTCAGAAAGGCAGGAGCTGAGTTCAGAGACAGAAGTGATTGCTTTTGGTTAAAATTCCAACCAAGTCTGATGTCCAAGAATACCTGACCAGCTTTTAGAGTGTGTGCCTTCTTTCAAAGGGCTCTTTACCTGCTTAATGTGTAGCTGATCCTGGGCACCTCCCGTTGTAATTGCATTCCATTAAACATCTTATTTCCAGGGTTATTCAGGTAAGAGATAGGAATTCCTCCCCTCCACCCCCAGAGGTGCTAGGATGTGTCCAAGGCCTTTGCCCAGCCCAGCCGGAAGAACCGAGAACAGACCTGCACCCCACGCAGGATGTGCATGATTTTTATCGTCTAGCATCTACTATCAGGTTACGCCTTCGCCAGACTTCCTTATCCTATGCCCTTAAGTTAAGCAACCACCACTGCAACAGTTAATACTAACAATTTACATGGCGTCTCAGGCATTTTGTCTAAATTAATGAAGTCCAGCCATTACCAATTAACATCAGGCTCTCTACTCCACTCCTCTGAAATCGATTAGTGTTACCACAGCGCTCAAAGGCTTCCATCCGCCCGTGAACAAGTCCCTTTGCCATCCTTTAGTTCGGATCAAAAAGACACCTAATGCTTGCTGTACAACTTCAAACTTCTTTTTCTGGGTTTCCTGTGCTCTTGCAGAGAGAAGACCACTTTACAGAGGGTTGGTAATGATCCCCATATGCCACCTGACAAGGCCATGATCTCTGCTTCAATTCCCTTCGATCTATCCACTCCTCTCAACGCCTTTGGCCAAGAGCCTCTTGGAGCACTCAAGGAGTGATTTCTTTTGTGGCAGTCCCCTGCTTTGTTTCCTTCATTGATTGATCTGGAGCTGCCAATTTAGGGCTGCCCCTGATTTCCTGCAGACAATTATCTGCTGATACCTTGTCCCACAGAGACATCTTTTGGAGCTTTTCCCGATTAACACATTTCCTCTCAACTCTGAATTCCAGACCCAGAATTCAGGGCAACTATAGCACAGAAGACAAGCAACCCTGCTGCTAAACACGATCCATTTTTAGTATCTGTGTTTCAGATGTTGATCTCGGTTACTTTATCATCTTCAGTAGAGTTTTCCCTGTTTCCACCAGAACTGGGGTTTTTATTTGGTTTATTTGGGTTTTTTTTTTCAATCTGATAGATTTCCTTGTCCCCCTCCCTGCTCCAGACTGTATAAAACTGTCTTCCCCAATGCCTTTGCTCTTCAGAAACTTGGATCCCATCCAGTCCCAATTTAGCCCTTGAAGACTCTTAAATATACCAACAAGACACTTTCTGTCATCAAAAACATTTTTGTGTTCAGACAGGCCTCAAAATAGACCTGGGAAGCTTTTCAGCTATTTCTATATTAGGGGGTGACTAAACCAGAATGGATATAATAAGCAGAAGCTTTTCGTGACTGAATAAGGCAGCTTTTTTTTGTCCAAGCAATCCATAGCTGGATCTGGGATGTGATGAGCAGTGTGGAAGCTGCATCACCAACAGAAAGGCCTTTGCAGTACTGGAGACCATGAGCTGCATCTCCTCTGTGTGTACACACAAAAGCACACGTGTGAGGAAGGATCTCCAGTATTTTGTGCTTCCTCACAGACTCCAGTATATATTAATGATAACCTCATTTATTTTAGCTGGTATACAATGTGCTTGTAAGGCTAATATTGATAGTTATCTGAGTCTCTTAAAGCCTGCAAATTAACAAACTACACACAGCTAAATCACGGAAGCACAGTTGTGAAGGATGCTTTCTCTAACGCATTGACTCACATAATTGATGACAACAGCTTCCTTTTTAACTGGTTACTGTTACATAGAGTGGAGGCAGCATGAATTGCATATCCTCTATTGCTAAGTGACAGCTAAGATTAAGCAGATGCTCACTCGGGTTATTATCCCTTGTGCAAACAAAGGATAATTTCCTTGGTAAGCGACCTGACCCATAAGAAATTGTGTGGGCTCTGCCATCATTCTGAATTTCTCACCCACCAGACAGGGCACACAGGGACTCTCATTTACCTCTACAACTGAAGAAGGACTTCACTGAAGTAAGGAGATTGTAGCGGGTTAGAGGAGGGAAGGGGAACATGTAACGTAGGAAAAGCTGAAGACCTGCATCTGGAATATCTCTCTGGAAGGTGACAATCTTGTGAAAGGATGGTAGTGACAACACGGTAACTGAATGCTGAACATGCAGTTCTTTGCCTACTTGGAGGAAACAAACTGGCCTAGAATAAGGACATAAAGGACTTGACAGGAAGTCATAGCAAACCCCTGATGGTCACAGACCACCTGATCCCACAGCACTGCCTTCTTGAGCATCACTTTGCAAGCTCCTTAGTCTGTCACATGCGCCCAGTGGACTCCAGGCTGGAGGCGCTGTCCTGCACCCACCTTCACTGTGCAGTGTTTCACTATGAATTCCAGGCTTGGCTTGCCTGATCACCTGCCTGCCCTGTGCCAATAGAGAGGACACCCCCAACAGCACCAACTGATAAAAGGCCTTTTCCCCAAAGAATTCCCCATTTAGAAAGCCTCCAGCCAGGCTTCTGTCCCATGCAGGCATGCTAGCCCTGCTTTAGAGGCTTTAACAAGTTTATAAAGACAATCGCAGCACAACAGACATCACACTTAATGAGAGACTCTTTGCTCAGGGGGCAAGAAGCAGAAAGGCACTAAAGAAGTGAACTGGGATATAAAAGATCTTGAAGTTTATTTTACCCAGAGTTAAAGTAAGGACTGCATAGGGGCAGTTCATTGTTCTGTTTTCATAAAGTCATTTAAGTAGCAAATGGCCCCTGAAACTGATACTATGATTTGAGTCATGTTGGAAGACATATTGAATTAATGATGCAGGTGTGGGTTGTTGTTCCAAAAAACTTTTTTATAGCAACAGTGGGAGAGGAGAAGGGGGGGGAGGGGGGAGTTAAATGAAAAGATTTGGTCTATGTTATGTTTTTCTAATATTTGAATTTTAGCTAAGATTACTCTTTCTCCTCTCTTTAGTATATTGTTTTAAATAAAAAATGCTAATAAATCTTGAGAGAAATATGTCATAGTGGAGTTTAAAAACTGTAGTGCAATATATAACAGTTCATAAAATATTCGATTCAAATAGCCAAAATTGTAGTGCATTTGGACCAGAAGTAGTTAACTGCAGGAACAGCATTTTATTAGCTACTAAAATTAAGAAAGAGCACTGCTGTTTCACAGCCAGATAATTAAGTACCGTTTTCTCTTTTTTAATACTATAAAATTAAACTTCCTGTTTAAATGGCCTGGTGGGGACCGTAGGCAAAGGGTCGTCTGATGAGCCCTCCGGGCAAATCCAGAAACACAACATAGCACTTATTCACACAAGACTTTAACAGGGTGGAAAACACTGATTGAGGGGAAAAAAATGCTGCAGTAAGCGAAAAATTGCAGGTAATAAATCAGAGATCCATTTTTTCACATCATTTTGGCTAATCCATTAAAGCTCGGTGCAAAGGAATCTATCAGAAACAGAAGCCACTGCCTTCACTCCTCCGTCTCCAAATGTTATTAAACGTGCACAAGCAGTGAAAGAACTCAATTAAACCCAGCTCACTGATGAGATGTCCCAGTCACGCCTGGCCCACCAGCTTCTCCTGGCTCCTCTCTGGTCACTCAAGGCACTCTTTAGAAGGGATTACACTAGTGCTTCATTAGGTCGAAAGCGGTCTTCATGTTGTTTTATAATGAGGTTTTTCCACTCTGTCTCTCTCTCAACATCTACCCAAACCCACTTGTTAGGAGCAGAGTGAGGCATGTGTTAACAGCCTCTAGAAGGTGCACTTCTGTCACCCATCAGTTGCACACTGCTAGGAATCTGTATGCTGTGAAGGGAGGTTATTCCTGTTTTAACTGCAAAACACAAACACTGCAAAGAGAATGACCCCCAACTTCACAAAGATGAGCATGAATTCTGACAGTCTGTAACTAAACAGTGAATTTACACTATGCTGCATGCTATTAAATGAAAGATGGCCATATGAAGCAGATAAGAGTCCCACCATGACCCAGCCAGCCTCTGATTCTGTATATTGTAAGGTTGTTTTTATTGCTTTGCATCTAACATGCCACCTGCAGATGCAGCATGCTGGTGCACCACCAGGCAGCATCTCCTCGGGAACAGAGCCTTCCCTACCCAGAGGACCAGATCTCAGCAAGGATCCGGCACACCTTATGTGCTCATGCACAATGCAAAAGCCAAGCTACTGTCAAATTCACTGTTCAAGTTGCAGTTTACTTTCTATGAAAAGCTGGAGAGGTTAAAAATTCCCTATGAAGGCTTACAAGTACTAAAATGCCGTCTTCAGTCTTATCCAACAAGTGCAACTGCTGTTGGGCTGCTCAAATACTTTATGTTTTGCCCAAACCCGCATACTAATAAAATGCTTCCACATACCACAATTACTGAAAGAAATAATAACATTATGGTTAAGGCACTCTATTAGGATTTGGGAGATCCAAGACCATTCCTTCCCTGCAGATGATGTCCTCTGGACCCTGTGCAAGCCACTTAGTGGGAATTCATCCCCACCACATCCAGCTAACCAGGTTTCTGGTCTAAACTACTCACCAAACTGCTCAAACCAATCCCAGCCTATGGGATGATAGAAGGGACAATTCACTCCATCTTAAAAACATATTCAAGACGTGGGGTTGACAGCCCCTCAGTATGTGTCTACTTACATGTGTAATAATGCTACTCCCTTTGCTCCAGAGCACATAGATCCTTGAAGCCATGATCCTATGCACAGATTGTGCTGCTGGCTAGAAAGAGCCTACAAGTATGAGCTTATGGTTGTTCTGTATGAACCACACACTCCTCCTAGTAGGATTTCTGCAGCATCTTGTAGGAGCGGAAGATCAGAAAGAGATCTGATTCATAAAGAATTCTGTGATTTTAAAATTCCTGGGGTTTTAGCTGAGAGCAAAACTCCAAAATATCCAAAATCAATGAAGTAATTTATGCCTGAATTGATTGCAACATTTTATTACATCAAAACATTCCAGCAGCTTCGAGTTTCTAACAGAACATGTTCATTCTACAGCAAAATTTGAGAAGAAATCACTGAAAATCCATAGTGACACCTGATAACAGCATGAACATGTGCTGCTTTCTTCTGCCGTTGCTTTTGCTTCACATATTTCTCCTGAAACAAAAAATCAGGAAAATCTGACTTTGCTTTATGAAGCATTTTGCAGTAATGTGGGTTTGGCACCAACTCTGTCCAGCAGCAGAGCATCACATTGTGTTTGCAAAAAAGTCTCGGAAGGATGTGGGATTTGCTTTGCTTAGCTTTCCTCATTGATTGGAAGTCACTGCTGGTCCCCTGGAAGTTCAACACTGCAGAATCTTGAGAGCCGAAAGGGGTGCGTTGGATGGGGTTTTTTTGCCTCCCAAGAATACAGGGAGAAAAGAACAGGGGATAGATCATGTCAATCTCTTTGTTAGTTACTGAGATCTGGGTAAAATGCATCTGGTGAAGCAACACTGAAATCCCTGACGATATCCAACAGATGATTTTTAGGTCACCTCACTTGGAAGGGAAATGAAAAGAGACATCCGGCATCCTGTCAATTCTGCCACACACACAACTACCCACTCAGCAAAACAAGGACATTCCAAACACACTGGATTTGTCCCATGGCAAACAACAGTTCCTGCTGGAAAGAATCAATGTGCAGTTTCACAAACAAAGACAAAACAGTTGCTCTTCCAGACACTGAAAACAGTTACCCCAGTGGTGAGGGCATCTCTCCTGCCCAGCCCAGAGAGCTGGCTAGCTCTACCAAGTACCATTAGCAGGGAATCTCTGCACTATCCAAACTTATTTTCCTGGTTTAACCTCCCCATGTGTGTTTTTGGGCATACTCAAGCATCCTGCTTTGCCAACCCCAACTGTCCACATAGGATACAGTAGCTGTGAAACTTTACGGAAGGCTTTGCTTGCAAAATCCTTTTGTGCATTATGGTAACGTAACACCGCATTTTCATAGCGAAATACATTTCAAACCTTAAAAGAGAAAATAAAGGCTTTTATGTTGCTATTAAGTTTGAGTAAAGCCTGGTTATCGGATTTCATTCCTCTGTTCTTCTGGGGCCGTTGCATCAGATTGCTGGCCAGATAAGCCACTGAAACTGCAGGATCTCCTTCATGCATCCCGCGCATGGCACCCAGGGAGCTCTCTGGGAGAGACTAAACACTCCAGCCACGCTGCAGCGAAGAAGTGCTTTGCATTATAGCAATAATAAACCCCTTCTAGAAGTAAAATCACGCTATGTAATGTTTAGTCTCATTTAATCTAATATTGGTTGCTAATGGGCTCTGATCTTGCTTGTGTATGTAAGGAATTCATTGCAATTGGTCAAGTGTTGGGATTAGCTTTTGTGTTTCATCTGAAGCCCTCAACACTTGATACCTCGGTAGGTCAGTACAAAGTACTTTCAAAATCAAATATCAGGAGCTGAAAAACAGGAGTTATAAACTAACACTCAGGGGGTTTTCCCAGTTTATTTCTTATTAACTTTAAAAATGATAGCAAACAAAAAGATGAACAAGGACACTCACCATAGGGTACATGTTTTTTAGGAAGTGTCAGAACACAGCGTAAGCATTAACCCCGTGTTAAGGTCTGTGAGAGAAAGCATAGAGTAACTTTCAGAGTTTGATCTGCCGATTGCAGAGGTTTAGACAAGATCAAACCCCACTGCCTGAAGGAAAAATAAACTCTCGGTTTCTTGCTTGGGCAAAAGCAGACTCAATTGCTTTGATCCAAAGGAGCATCCTATGATTACAGTAGGATATAAGCGATACCAATGAACAAGACTCTCAGATTTTACTCTTCCACAATTTTTTCATACATTCATTTCTCTCCACACTCAGATGGTTTTTTCCCTAATTTGATTCACATGGCTCTCAGCTGTATTGAGCTTTATCAAAGTGTAATTCCAATGCTACACACCACACTGGAAATACAAGTTGGCCATATTCACCATTCACAACAGCTTTTGTTACACTAGGCCACATGGCAATATATAGCAGTAGAAATGCAGTATTACGAAGTTATTGTTGAAATACAATAGGCCAAAAATATAACAGAAGTAGAATAAAAGGATTAAAAGGGATCGTGTCCTGTATCAGACCGATTTTGATTTAGATGCTCTAAAACTGTTTGATTTAAGCAATGGATTAACATCAGAAGCAGATACCGATATTAAGACTGGCATGCACTTCAAACATTCAGTACAGTGTTTCTTCCTCTTCCCCACTCTTCCATCATTGTAAGTAATGCTATTTTCACAAAGTTCCCCGAAACCAGTGCTCCCTACAGCAGTACACAGCACCACAGCTTCAGATCTAAACCCTGCAGCTCCCAGGGCTGCACCCCCAGGCGGACAGGTTGGGCTGCGGGCTGGGGAGCTGCTGAAAGCTCCGGCCAGCTTCCCTGACAGTTTCTTTTAAGCACAGGCGCAGCTCAGACTGTCAGTGAACCTCAAATACATTTCAAGCCTCCAAACCACACAGACATGCACGGGCTGGGCAAGTTTGGGGGGGAATTTTAAGGTTCATTAGCACAGAGAAAGGCCTAAGAAAGGGCAACTCATGAAGTCCCTGAAATCCATCCCAAGCTCCCCCTACACCAAACGCAGCTCCAGCCACTACCTGCCTAGGTGAAACCTATTCCTCTCTTTAAAATTCACTTTTATTGTGCAGACCCACTCCCTTCAGCATGCTCTTTTCTGAATGCCAGGCAAACAGAGCAGTAATCTCTGCATGAGACTCCCTAATTGGCGGCAGAGCACTGGCCCAGCCAACATCTGCAGCTGGTTTCAGTGATAATAAATCAGGGGTGGGGGGTTTCAGCATGGCAAGCTGCCAGGGAGCTTTCCTTTCCCCATTTAGCCAAGAAATGGGAAGACAACAGGGAGGACTGGGGCAGCTCCGGTGTGCAGAGGGAGGAAAACAATCAGGTCTATCTACAGACAGGCATCAGTCTGCACTCAGACATGTAGCTTTGCAAGAAACAAGCTGACCCATGTCACACAACCCAGACAGCACATCCCCGCCATCCGTGCTGAGCACCGATTGTCCAGGAAGCCCCAGAAATATCAAACATTAAACCAAGGGTACAAATGCAGGAGCAATTGCTTCCCAGAAATGAAGGGTTCCTACCACAGTCCTAAGAGGATTTCAGAGCTGCCAGAGTTCATGGTTGTTCTGTGATCACCTAACACTCACTGAAAACACTCCTGCAGACACATTTACAATCATCAGATTGGATGCTCAGCCCCAAATGCTGGGTTTCTCCAGATGCCTGTAGCACTTGACAGCTCAATGCAGTTCTTTACTCTAAATCCAGGGGGAACAGAAGCCATGCATGGGAGGTGATCCTAACTCTGGGCAGAGAAATTCAGACTAGGAAAAAATAATCAAAGGCTGAAAGAGTTGTCTGAAACAACTAAGAAACCGGAATTTGTGTCCAACAGAAAAGAGCTGTAAACTTAAACCCTGCTGATCCCTGCAGCACAGGTTTCTACTGAGTTTTGGGGCAAGTTATTTTAACTCAGGTTGCTCAGGTACTGAGCAATACAAATGATTCTGCCAGTGAAGGCCCAGGCACAGAGCTCTGCCTGCTGCACATTCATACCCACACCCCAGCCATGTTCTTGCATGGATTAATAAAGCACTTAAGAGAACACATACTTAATTAAAACAGTTTGGGCTCAGAGATGTGAATTACAGGCTACAACTTCCATTCATTACAAGGGTAAGTAACCAGGCTGGTACTCATTTTCTTTTTGCAGCAAAAAGCCCTTAAGCGAGAGAACTTCCCTTTCCCCAAGACCCCAAAAGCAAAGAGAAACTGGAAAAGAAGCACTGAGTGATTTGAGCCTTCCCCAGGAGTGGGTTAAGCTGGAGGTATGCATCTGCAGTTGGGTAAAACCAGCTGAACTCAGCTAAGTCCTTCTGAATCCCCATGAGTAGTAGTTTGTGTTGCACTGGAGAAGACACAAGAAGGGTTTGAGGTGCACGTGGAAGGCCTCACTTCACAGCAGAATGAAAACCACCTTCCCATGATGGAAACCCTCTCCTTTCAAAGAGCATGAATTGTAACCTCTGTCTTTGGAGGTGGCTGGTATTGAACCAATTCATTTTGACACATTATTTCTACTGATAGACTTCATAGTAATATTTCCATCCTCAGAGCAAGCCAAACCGCTAGCTCTCCAGGCTGCCCTCCCACCAACCCTGTATTTGCACTAGGATGTCTTCTGCAACCTCAGGCATTTAAGGCACTTTGCAATCTTCATTCACAGCTCCACCCATCACATCTGGTTTGGTCCCAGCCCCTCCCTGCAACCTTAGCACCTTGCCACCTCATCCTGGGGTCACCTGCTGCTGAAGGTTCCCCTACCAGTGTATTGTACAACCATTGTAAGAGCTGTCTTCCATAGTAAATATCCACCTCATTTACAAGGTCACAGTTATTGTTAGTCTGAGTACAGTTAAGGCAAGCAACAAACCACACTGCTGCAGTGCAAAACCACTGAAGAATGCTGAAGAGTGGTTCAGCCATGGGAGAGTTCAGTCCTTTTGAAAGCGCAGTAGTAATCAGCACAATTAAGAATGCATCTGCCACTTAGTGCAGTGCCACCTTTGCCAGCTGTAAGCAGTCAGGTATCACACTGCTGGGGAGCAGCAATTCACATTTGCAAAAATAATGTCTGGCAGGAAGTATTGCTTGAGCTTATTTAAGCTTTAAAAGCTGTGGAAGGAGCTGTGCACCATATCCTGTTTGAAGGCATTTCTAATTTAAATTAATGACCTGAAGGATACCTCAAGGCAATAACGATCTTATTGTACTAAATCCTGCAATAGCTGAAGTGAATTATAAATTCCTCTAACTGATTTAGTGGTTAACATTCTGAATCGTAGCTAACCAATGCAATGCCTGCTGAGTTCCAGCATCAGATTAGATGAAACTATATAGGCTGTCCTCAACCTCCCTGGCTGGTTTGGAACAGGCAGCGGAAAGCAGAGCAGCCCTGGAGGTGATAAGCCTGGACTGCTGGAAAGGCAACCACATTTCTTCTGGGCACCTCCTTTCCAACATTTACCTACAGGGATGCTGGAGCACCCTGGAGAAGAGGAACTGATTTAGGAACACCAAGTAGGAAGGTGAGCTGAGCAACAGGATGAGCTCTGCTCCCCCAAAGACAACTGGAGACTGACTTCATAAAAAGCATGATTTGCCTTGAAAATTCACCCTGCTCGCACCATTTGCCACTGGTGGGGACGACTCTTGCTCTGGTGATAATTTGCACAATTGTAAGTCCATACATCATGTGTGTACAGAACACAGTAAAAAATAAGATGGATAAAATTTCCCTTTGAAAAGGCACAGAACTAAATTGCCCCCAAAAAAGTGCTTTCAGCAGCTGAGAAAAGCAGTCTGGTATTTTACTTGCAGGCCAACCTGCACATGAAGCAATTGGGCAGGACTTGCACTTCGTACCTGTTTCATAGACATTATGGGTACACAGGTCTTCCTCACTGTATAATCCAAGAGATTTATGAACAGCTGGAACAGCCCATTTTATACATCATCTGCATTTTCTCAAGTTTAGCCATTTCTGATTCTATTCAGGATGCCATAAACAAAGCATTTACTCCAAACACAGCTCCATTTTAAGCTCTAAAGATTATTGGAAGTATTTCATTGTATGCTCTGTTCTGAACTTAAACAACTACCAAGCTGTAAAATGTGACTTAGTAAAAGTATTAGCAAATCCACAATCCATTTCCAAATGAAATCTCAACAGGTTTATTGTTGTGATACCTGACTGGGAGGAAGTCTGCGTTTTCAACTCCTTTTCCTTTTGAGCTGAGCAGATTTGTTTGAACCCCTAATTCAAAACACAGCTTTAACTTTCCCAGCCCACATGGCGAAAACCCCACTGATGTATGTAAATCAACAGTACTTAATAGTTAGTTATTAACAAGAACCTTGGCAAAGTGAACTACTGAGCTGCTTCTATCTCTGGCTACAGCCATCCTCATAAGACATTCCAACAGCGAGTAACCACCTCTGCACACCCCTCCACATCCCAAGAGCCCCAAGGCATGGAACACCATTGCTACAATTGCCATTATTCTTTTCACTATTTTTCCTACTTGTGCCTAACAGCTCACTTCTACCTGGAACCAAGTCACTGCTGACAGACACCAGGATGCCACGTAGCAGACACACAACATAAAAATCTTCCTGTCTTGTAAATAGCTAATTTATTTCCCTTGCTCCTCTCCTTCCCAGCATATGCTTTGTTATTTTAAGGCTCTTTTCTCAGGGACAAACTTTGCCTCCCATTATTTCTAGCTTGTACCCAGTGTTGAAAGCCTGAAAAAAAATGATAAATTAAATGAGAAGGAAATGTTTAAGGGTTCCTATTCATAACAAAAATACTTAAGGCAGCTTGGGCCATGAATCTTCCACCAGCAAGTTGAGATACGCATAAAGAACCTGATTCAGAAAAGAGTGTGGAGGACTTTCATGGATGCCTGCTGTTCAGTGGATTTATGGGGGTAGAGGCTGGTATGTGGGTAGAGTCCAGGCAAGTAATTAGTTCCTTGCAGAACTCCAATATGGAGTTAGCTTTTCCCAATTGTTCAAAGGCTTTTTACCCAAACACTAGGTCAGCAATAAGCAGCTCTGCTTTCACACTGCCCAGTGTCTGCTCACTTTGCACTGAATGCTGCACTCAACTACTTGCCTCTTATGTGCGAAGATTAATGAATGATCAAGTCCTGTTTTTTTGTCAGCAGAGACACGTGCATCTCGTTATAGGATTTAGGAATCTGGCAGCAAAGTCCCATGGTGTTTTCCAAAGCCACCCAAAGGTTTTGTTTGGTTTGATTTTCCAGTTATGCCCAGTTAATAGGGATTAACTTACAAACCTCATTTACCTTTTTCTACATATGTCAGCTCTTGAGCTAACATAGTGGGGAAACTGCTAGATCCAAAAATCCCATGGATTTAAATCATGTGTGTTTAAATCATGTGTTTACTCACAGAACAGGAATAGACCTGGGCTATGGCAGAGAGCTGTCCTGTCACCATGTCTCATACTGACACAGAGGAGCTTTTGGGTTCGGTGCCCATCATCTGTCCTTCTGATGATCTTCAAGCAAATGTCAGCTCCTGCCAACAAACCAAAGCTCTGGGTTAGGGATTTTTTAGCCCTGGAACCCACAGACTAAAGCAGCACCACCCACTTTGCCTGAGGGAAACAGACATTGTGGATGGTTCACTTTGAACAGCTCAAAACACGCCTGAGAAGCCATGCTGCTCTTCAGGAGACAGCAGAGTCTGAGAGCCTGTGGATGACAGCCTGGCTAAGCAGACCTGGAAATAAACTAAGTACACGTTAATCAGCCTGTGTCTGCACTGGAGGGGAATAAAACAATCTTTAAGCCTGCATAAAATAGTGAAACATATTCACCCTTAATTTAAACCACTTCAACATTCAGCTGTGCTGAGCACCAAGACCTTCATGTGCAAGATCTCCTAACATCCAAATTTGCCTGGACTTTCAATTATCCAGACAATAATGAAAACATGTTGGTGAGGCGAGCATCGGGTTACAATCACGGATTCCTGCTTCAATAACAGCCATAAAACAGAGACCTAAAGCATGTTTTTTGCTTTTTTTCCAAACATTAGCAACTCATCTGATACTTAGACCAAGGATCCAGTTTCCTGCAAGCTGATGACATGTGAGACCACAACCCTGAGGCTGATACTAAATTATACATATATACATATATAAATATACAGAAAGAAAACCTGTGAAATTACAGACACAGATGTGTTATTGGTGTCATAATTTTTTTCCATTAAACACCGTATTAGGTTTATCCCCTTTCTATACTTGAAAATCTTCACATATAAAAGATGAATAGCAACTTCTCAAGGGGATCCTTGTGGTTTAACCTTGTTACAGGAGGTCAAATGCAACACACAAACTATATTGGTACAAAGATGACTGTAAAATGGAATTAGCCTTTTGCTCTCTGTTCAAATGGAAAGGAAGAAAACGTTCACATTTCTGAACCACTCCTGCTTCAGAACCCCAAAAGGGACTTGTGCACAATGGTCTTGGTGAAGCCTGAAGAGCATGCTTTCTTGACGAAGAACTAACACAGTGACACCCAGATCTTGACTGGCACAGTATTACACTTTGGAAACACTGAACCGTAAGAAGTTAGGGTTGAAGTAGAGCAAATTCACACATCTTCTCACAGCTAACCCCAACTTCAATCACTCTCTTCTCCAGTACACACACAACTAACCCGCTCAGCTAACACGGGCACAAGTGTCTCTGAGAGCAGCCCGGTCCCCTGTGCAGTAGGAAGATGAGACTCCTTCAAACTTAAAGAAAACATTAGGGAAAGCATTAGCACAATAAACAGAGGCGGTAGGAAAGGCTGCTGCAAAGAGGACTCAAACTACTGTCCCTTTTCGGCCACTCTACTAGCCCTGTGCTCTCCCCACACTCAGTGCAGGAAGGTAAATCTTTATTTGTGCCCATTCCATTCTCTTAGCCAGGCTCATGCTCTGAACCAGCTCTCACACATCTATGTTAATCCCATGATTTCAGAAATGCCTATTTTCCAGAATAAGACCTGCCTCATTTTCAAGCTCCCTTCTTGAAGATGCTCTTGGGGTGTACAACAGCTGTGCTACTGAAATAAGGGTGAGACATGGTGCCAGAATCAGCTTGTAATAGTCGAGCAGTGTAACTCCTGACATCCCTCTCAGCTTCCTATGGCCCACCTACAGCAGTTAGAGGCAAGAAGAAAGCTCTTTGGGTTCCTAGAGGAAAGGACCAACCATACCAGCAAAAGCTGCAGGAGCACAGAGTATTCACAGCAAGAGGAGCATCAGCAGCAGAGAGAAGGCAGAGGCAGCACCTTCACAGCTTTATGAGAGGTTCGTGGCCCAGCACTCATCCCACAGCTGCCTTCCCCAGGCTGTCACAGCCAGCGAGCAACCTGCTGCACCTGGGCCTCCCCTTAGCTGATCACCGGAGCAGGTTAATTCCTCACTGCTGGATGAGCCCCTGTGTACAGTGCACAACAACTAGGCCCATCCAGAATTCGCAGATTTCTTTCTCAGCTCTATTAAAACACCACTGCTAAGACCATAACCAGGAAGGCAGCACTGGTAGGCAATTTGGGATATTACTGATACTCTAAAAACCTGGGACCTGTTATCCAAGCCCACTGCAGGGATCCAGTGCAATTAGGGCTGAGAGCCTGTGCCCCAGGTTTTGATCATGAGTTCCTGTAGCACACTGGCTGCTGTGAGATATTGTGGGTAAGGAGCATTCCCTATAGCAGGAACACCTCACAAGTAGCTGAGCACAGAAAATAATCCCCACCACAGTAATTAATACCTTTGGATAATTACGATAGAAACCCTATCAAGTGGCATCCAAGATAAAAGTCAAATCATTATATTCTCATAATGCCCTCAGTAGCATATCCATTGGGATTTCATAAGGAGAAACTTCCTCCTCCTCCAGATGCTCAGCAGGCAGGACATCTGCAGGCCTTATGAATTTTACAGTCAGATGAACAGAAACACAGAGCATAAGAACTTCCAAAGGAAGACACCAGCAGCAACACCGTAAAGATCTTCATTATTTTTCCTTGACATTTTCATGACAGAATTCATGTAGAACATAAGAAAACCATAGGGCATGTTTACTGGATGTTTTATTGTTCAATAAAACATAAATAAACAGCTTTTTAGATCAAAGCTACATCAATAAGGAAGCACTGTGGCTTCTGAGACCAAACTAATATATCACATAATCTGGAGTTGAAAGAAGTACTCCTGGCACTTCAGCTTTACTCGGAGGAATCCACCTTAAAGGCATAGGGCCTGACTTCCATCTGAAGTCTTCTTTTTCAAGTGTTTGAGCAAACAAGTACAATTGAGGTACCTGGGGTTTCAGTCCCTCCACGTGTCCTGCGAGGCCTTTTGTGATGAGATTTTTAGGGTCTATAAATAACCACAAAAGAGCAAACAGGAGCGTTTCCAGGAGAGCTTCGGGTTGATTTTCTGTGTGTACATCACTGCCTGAGCACTGAGCTTGTCACAAGCAGTCAGTACAAGTCAAAAAGATCCAGCTTTCCAGAAAGTCAGTGGAAAGGCTCTATTGGTATCAGCTTTGGATCAAGTCCCGGCCCTTCTGAGCAGCACGAGTCACTCTAAATACAATATGTAAAGAAAAGAAGAGTTCTCTCTAAACTTTCACTCTCCTCAGGGATATATACCTGCCTTCTCACCCTTTTCCTTCAGTTGGATACAAACCTGAACCTACAAACCAAAGAACGATGACTTACACTGATGACTCACTGGTTTTACTCACACTGGCCTTGTTACATGTATATGAGTATTTGTAAGGCTGTGATTGCATGGGATGCCATCAACCACTGTCAATATGTATATGCAGGTCAATGTCTGGCTTATTCGTCCACAAATCCAAAACCTAACGTAGTTTGGTCACCATCCTGATAATCCTTTTCTCTGTCAGTTCAAAAGAACAGCACACAATGTCAGACATGTGGAGTTTTTATTAGGGACATACTTTGGTTTGTGCCAGAATAAACTCAGTGCATACCTGCACATGTATTCCAGGATCCTGTGTGGTTTGCTTTTCCAGTCCTGCCAGAAACTGTGTGGATTATGACTTTTAGGCATTACTGAAGACCATGCCTCAGTCTGTTTCCTGGTCTGCATTTCATATTGTGTTCTTTGCATGGCTATAGGCTTTTGTGGTTATTTTGGTCCTATGTCTCCTAATATGGCGCAGTGGGAACTGAAAATGCCACACAGAGTTCATCTTCGTATGCATTTATTAATGTAATGCCAGGATACTGCTGGCCACTCCTAAAATAGCCATACATCCATCAAGACTAAGGCACCTCTTAAACAGAACAAACCTGATGTGCCCCTCCTGAGCGCCCTAGGGCTGTGGGTACCCCCGTGCATGGGGAGCACGGGAGAGAACTGGGGCGTCTGCCTCCTCCACTAGAGAAGCGGACAAAGGGGTTTGCAGCAGGAAACCTGCAGCAGCATGTCCCAGGCTGCTCAACAAGGAAGCCCCACTGCTGGCCATAGGGATTTAGGGAGGTGACCCTCACTCAGTAGATAAGTGAAGCTGCTGGCAGGCATCCATGTGTTTACCAGGCTCAGAAAGGTCTCTCTTTGCTAAGGATCCTCACCTGTGCTGGCAGCGCCGTCCTGGTGTTTGGACAGCCCACAGTAACACAAACCTGCTCCCGGGGCAGCTTCTCAGTAATTCAGATACATCTGTGGCCGAGCAGTAAACCTCACTGAGGTCCAGGATCTGTTCCAGCCTCAAGGATTCCCAGGTCACGCTCGCTCAAGTGCAGGAATGGAAACAGCACTTTCCTGACTGCCTTTGTGGTGACTGTGCCCAGCACCTGAAGGCCAGGCTGTGCTTTTTCTGCCTCACACATCATCACCCTCTGCCTGAATTAACTGGCAAGACTGGTGATGATGCGTGAGGCCAAACAGAATCCAGCCTGAGCTGCCAGGGATGCCTTGGCTCTGCAGCGCTGACAGGGCTGGAAAAAAACTACAACTTGGATCCTGAACCATTCAAATGAGTCTGAGCTGCAGGGCTGGGCCCCAGGGATGCACAGGGGTTGTTGGCTGGGATGCACGGAGGGATGGATGCTGACTGCACCCCAAAAGTGGGTGAGAGCTGTCCTTTGCCCGCAGCTTCTCTTGGTGAGAGGGGACAGGAGGGCTCTTCACCTGCCTGGCAGCAGCATTTCTCATCCCTTTCACTGTCATGGTTATGGCAGAAAGCAGGAAACGTGGACGGAGTGATCCTGCTTTGTGCAGGCGCTTGTTTGCTCCCAGTTCTGCTCTTCCACCAGTGCTGAGGTGGGCAGCACATCCCTGCAGAGAAAACACAGGAGCTCAGGCAACGCGGAAGGAAAAGACCTCCCTCTCACCTCCTGTCTTCCCAAGCAGGAGCACTGTGCTGCAGCAGAATCAGGGTCTCGTCCCACAGCACTTGAGAAGGGACACCCTCCTCACCCACCTCGCTGCGGACAGACCAGGTTGTCCCTGCACACGCTGGAGCTGGTAATTTTATCCCAAATGCGCTTGTCTAAAAATACCTCACTTGTGTGTTTTTTGACCATATGCCCAGGATCATGAAAATTTTTCCGTAGGAAAAAAAGCTGAAAAAAAACCCCTTTAAACCCATAACATCTTGGAATGATTTGACCACTTTCTTCTTAGGACATTCTCTCCTTTTTATAACATGATGGGGTTTCTCCTGAATTTAAAACATCAATTTGGCCTAACAGGAGGAGAGTGTTCACTCTTCCAAACCATAAAGATCAGAGACTATAAACTGTTGTTTCTTAAATGTTTCATGGCAAAAGGCATTCAAAGCATAACATTAACACAAAGTTTTTCTGTAAAACAATCTGGGAAGTGTAATCTCTGTAAGGGGTTTTTTATGCACCATGGCTAATTGTTCCTGACAGTATGATTTTACATCAGGCATTTTCTGTAAATTCAACACCATTCAAACTTTATGGCAGGTAATACTCCTCACAACTGCTCAAGTCTTGACCATGTCTAAATTACTGTTGCAGAATGATGTTTTTTGGTTTGGAGTTCTTTTAAACTACAAAACCTTGGGAGCAAGAGCCATGCAATACAACAAGCCTGCGGTCCCCTTTGCAGCCAAAGGGATGGAGAAGCGGGGAGAAGTTTCTGGCCAGCAAAGCTGAACATAGGACTCTTAGAATTCAAATTCTAAAACAGTTCTATATGGCTTTGGTATGTCACGATACGATGGAGCCAGCTTCAGGATTACTTCATGCCTGCATTCACTGAGGGTGTCAATGTGAATCTGATGGTGGGTTTCCCAAAGCAGTTACCCAAAGGCGTTTGTCCTACAAGCAAAATTTGTGTTTTAGAAGAGAACCTGAAACACGGAAAGCTGAGAACCTGTGCACACACTGATGAGTTTCTGCACAGCACCGTGTGGCTCAGTCTCTGTCCCAGACAGAACTTCTAACTGCACAAGCTGATGTTCCATGGAGGAATTCCGCCCACTGACCAGAGAGGAGGATTCACCTCTTGAGGTCAGTCATGAACAGCCTTGCGCCCTCAGCCCTACCCTCTGGATTTCCTGAGCTGTGCTCTCATGGCCGTGTCTAGCAGCTGAACAAACACACCACTCAGAGTCCAAAACAGAACAAAAGAGAGAAATCAGTTTCCCTTGGTTAAAGACCTCTGCCCGTGCTTTACATCAGTGCCGCAGCTACCAGGCTGCTCGGAGCAGCAAAGCCAAGGCTGGTTTCTCCACTGACAGTCTGCAGACATTTCTAATCTGCACCTTTGATGGGAAAAAATGCCAAATAGAAGTTCACTTATGATGGAGCCCATGAGATTAAAAAGATGTGTTTTGTACAGGGACCTCAGAATTCAAAGGTGCACCAAGTTACCGAAGCTCTGGGTTTTGCTGGGGTGAATGTTCATTTTGAAAAGAAAAGAGAAGCAATTCAGTGTTGTTTTCTCTTTTATAACCCCACAGCAGGAGTGCACTGATGGACCTGCACCATCTTTCATAATTAGAGTAAGGCTTAAACACCTGATACCTAGAGAACAGTTTACCTCGAACAAGAAATTCTTCAAACTCACCAAACGGGTTTGGAGAAGGCTGGTCCCTTACTGGCAAAATCCTCATACATCACTCAAGGACATGGTCAGCCACTACAAAGAGAGTTCTTGCTCCTGCTATGAAAATGACAGGGGTTTATGACATCCCTCTGACCACTGATGTACTATTCCCCAAAGACTTTACTCTCATCCACGTCCTAGGGCCAACTTACACAGAAACTGGGACTGTGGTCCAGCTTCCTTTGCCAGGCTGAATTACTTGTGTATTAGCTCTGATTCATATGCACACACATATACATAAGAAAACCTCCTTTCGCCCAACTCACTATACCTTATAAAATATGGGTTATAAAAACTTTATGGAGCCTGTTCCTCGGAGGGGCTCATTCCAAAGTGCAGTACGCAAAACCCAGCTCTTTTATAGCATGGCAGAGAAAGGGCTCACTCTATACCGAGCTCCTCGTATGAATCAGAAACAGGATGGGGCTTCCAACTGGACCACACAGCCTTGACCGGGATGCTTCAAGGGCAGCAAATGAATTTGTCTGAAGTAAACTGTCAAGTGAGAAAACACTATTCCTTTATCCTGTGAATTCCTCCTCACCCCACTGATGCACAGCGCTACCATGAAGGTCAAAGAGAAGGTGACTGCTGAAGTGTGGGCCTTCTAGGATAAGCACCACAGAGGCATGTCCTTTCCAGAAAACCATGGGCAACCTTAAGCAGCCTTTGCTAGAGGCAAAGGTCTTCACCCAAAGTGACTTCACTCACATCTGATTCACTCACAGCCAGGAAGGAAGCTCCACAGCATCATTAGGAGTAAACGGACAGATCCCATCCTTAATGGGAGAATTAGGCTCTGGCAGTTCACACACCTGAGCACAGAAAGTGTGATAATAAATGCACAGAGTGTGATATTCATGAAAACTGGAGAGTAAATCAGGCTCAGTACTGTGAACATATAAAACATTTTATATGGAGGCTCAGACCAAATCCAAACAGCTTCCACTTTTTCTCCCCATCCATCCTCTAAACACTTCAGCTCTGGTTTCATCTTCTGCTCTATTCCGTCTCTACTTTCTCCTTGTTCTATTCTTTTTCTGTTCTTTTTTGAAGATGCAACAAATAGGACAGAGCATTTCTAAAGAGAACAAATCTGAGACCTAATCTACAGGCAAGTCAGGTTTAAGTAGCGAAGCTCTCCTAGCACAGGATTGTATCTCACCACTTTCCATGGGACTGTAGCCTATTGGCTTTGCTGAGGCTCTCATGCTGTACCTACCTTCACTCTTACCATTCCTGAGCTAGATTCTCAATTTAGGTGATCTGAACTAGTTCAACCTCAGATTTATTTTACACTTGTTCAGCAAATCGGTTTCCTTGGTGCAGGGTTGAATTATTCATCACTGTTTTTTTCCTAGGATGCAGAAGTTCCTAAAAGGTTTCTTTCTTGTATAAAGCATTTTCATGTTTGAGTATTAATTTTTAAAACCTCCTCTAAATCCACAGTACTTTACAGTTGTCTGCCTAAACCTTTGCAAATGTATCACTAAAGCTTGTGAGTCCCTGCATGCACATACATATAAACTTACACAAAGAGGTGCTCACGTATTTAGTCCTTATCTTCCTATTCTGATACTCACTCCCCAGGCCTTGTGCAACAACCTGCCAACATGTATTTACATACACCCTTGCTGAGAAACACAACTCAATGACTGTGAAGCAGAAGGTGAACGAGAAGTCTGCAACTTAAGCAGTGGACTCATGTTCAGAAGAAGTCCTTCACAAGGTCCATCCTCCAGCATTACCAGATGCCACTAGGTAAGCTCCTGGCCTGAAAATGGCTCTTTAGAGTCAGAGGAGCAAATCTTACCCCACGTGCAGGTAACACTCAGGAAGTAAAGGTTGGCATCCCCCCGGTGTGCAGCATAAAGGCAACACTGGCTTTTTGACTAGAACTCAGGCAGGCTGCACGGCTGCATGCAGATGTCCTTTCTCTTCTATCTGCTCATTCTGCTTTGTATGCCCTCCTCTGCTGGGAAATGGAGTCTTTTAAAAGTTTCAGCAGCTCCATGAGGTCACTCCAGCTACAGAAAGCTGTAAAACCTGCCTGGGTTGATGGCTCAAGCAGCCACAGGTCTTTTTCATTACGGAACAGATATAACCCTATGAAATTATTATAATAATAACATCATTTATTTCAACAGGACTGAAGCAAAAAAGCTTTATGACGGTGTTTTATATGTAACATGTGCACTATAAATATTTCCATAAAAACATGCATTAAAATATAAAGTTGGCAAAAAGAAATCAAAAGTCAGGAGGAAAAAAAAGAAAGAGTCCAGTTAAACAAGCATTAAACCATAAGCCATGGAATAGTGAATAATGAGCCCTTGCCAGTCATGGCAACAGGCATCTTTCTCTCTAGTTTCAGCTACTTCCAAACACAAAGGTAGGAGCCAAGCTAGCCATGGAGAAAGTCCCTGATAAACTCCTAGGCCACACTTCCCTAGTCTGTCACCTTCCTCACTGCTGAGAAAATACCCTGCTCTTTCCATGTCAGTACCAGCATTCCCTCCTCTGCCCGCAGGGAAGATCCAGGCAATGTTGATGCTTCACTGCAGTCAGTGCTGCCAACACCAACAGTGAGAACCAGGTCTTCATGAAACGCTGAGTCCTGAAACCAGGACATCCTCCCAACTCCTGGGAGTGGGGACAGGACAGAAAGGAAGTGACCAGTGAAGGTCTTGTGCCTGAAACAGAAGCTGAACCCAGACCTCCTGAGATCCACCACAGAGCCAAGACAAGCCTGTGGAGGGCTGCCCTTGGTGTTCACTTGATAAAGGAATCTAGAGCTGTGATCAGGCTTCTGACACCGGCGGAGTGTGCTTTGCAACTGCACTGCACACAGGAGCTGTCACAATGCTGAAGGAAATACTGTGCCTTAAACATCTGTAGCAGGCAGAGAGAGCTGCACCCACAGCTCTCTTGTGCTCGCTCCCCCCTCTTACAAAACAGCTTAAGGGGTCACCTTCCATAGAGCAGGGTGCTCCAAGCCCCTGTGTCCAACCTGGCCTTGAACACTGCCAGGGATGGGGCAGCCAC